>CM038041.1:5410000-5532500 GCA_021397845.1 Areca catechu | reverse complement strand
TTCCTTTCATATATATACATACATATATATATATATATACATACATATATATATATATACATACATACATATATATATATATATATATATGCGGGTCTATAAAAATTTATTTATATACATTTCTCTCTCTCTCTCTCTATATATATATATATATATACATGTATATATATGTATATATATATATATACATGTATATATATATATATAAAGAGAGAAAAATTTATATAAATAATTTTTATAGACCCGCATGTATGTTTTTTTGGTAAAAAAAAAGGATATGGGGGATAATCCGCATATATGTTTGTGTGTGTGCTCTTGTGTATGTATGTGCATGTGTTTGCCGTGAGCATGATTTTATATATTTAATCATCTTTTCTTAATATCTTACCATCTTTTATTTATATATTTTTAATCAAGATATATTTGAATGAATTAAGATTGATGTGCCCTAGAGCACCAAGTTCTTTTCTATTTTCAATAATAAGGATTCGTTATTTGCCATATCATCTATTAACGTTGAGTACATCATAAAAAAATAGAATAAAATGCCCTTCTCTCGGGCATGCATGGGCGCACGTAGATCACACGCCCATGCATTTTTCCTTTTTTTTCTTTTTACCATTTTTAAAGATTATTTTAATTAATTCCAAAATTAATTTTTAAATGGTCATTTTATTTATTTCGTATTTAATGAAATAATGGCTAGTTTGAGGGTATTTTTGAAATTTTTTGAGATTTTGAGCTTATAAATATGCCTCTATCTTAGCCCTACAAGGCATTCAAGAATTCTAAGCTCTTTATCTCCTATATTCCTCTATTTCAAAATTTTCTAAAATTTTTTCTCTCTCCTACCATTTTTTAACTTTGAAAATCTTGGACTGAAGATGAGCTGATCGGTGTCTGTTCGAGATCATACCATTGACGGACGTTGGAGTGTTGACTTCTAGGCTGTACCTTAGAAGAGAGCATATGGTCCAATCAATCTTCACACGAGAAGGGGACTAAATCTTCTTTAGGACAGTGATTTTATCTGCTTCCCAGGCCAGACTTCCAAACTTTATTCTATTATATTTGAAGTTATTTTGTTATACCAAAATTATTCTACCACACATGTCATAAAAAAATATTTTAAAATATTTTTAAAATTATATAAATATATATTTTTTTATACATTACAAATAACAGTCTAAAAAAAATTAGAATACTTTGTAGTGCATGTATATAAATATAATTATTTGTACTTAATGATAGTTTACTTACCTTACATATTTTATTTAAAAAATATATTTTTTAGTTATTTATAGCATAATATCTATTTCTTTTATAATATGCAAATTTAATTGAAGATCCTTACCAAACCTGTACTGTAGCATGCAATTTAATTTTTTAAAGACTACATAAATAAATTAATCAAAACTTTTAGGATTTAGAGATAAATAACTCAATTAAAAAAATTTAACAAATCACAGGTCCGATCACATTGGTGATCATTTTAATAAAACTTTAATTTTAAAAAAATTAAGAGATATTTTAAAATATATATATAATATTTAAATTATTTAAACAAATCCTTAATAATTTTTTTTTTTATTTTACAAATCTTTCTCTCTAAACCTAACTTGGACCTAATGGCAATCCTTAAAGATGGCATCGTTAGCCTTAAATCCAAAAAAATTGATAGATTTCATTGTAGGAGGTGGCAAAACCAAATAAAGTTTTGGCTAACTATCTTAAAACTTTGATCAGCGATTGACCAGTCTACCTATTCCTCTAGTTCAACCATACCAACTATCCCAAAAGAGGATTACCTATATAAAGGTAGAATCTTTAGTACCATGTCTAACTTACTCTATGACTGTTGACTCTAGTCTTGATTTTGATGATTGATAAAATGTTTAAGTATATATGAGTACTAATTATATTTTAAGTATATTTTTCAGATCTTAGTACTCAATCTTGTTGAATGAAGAAATACATGTTTTTAGTTGAAGAAAGTTCTTAAATTAATGGAAAATCAAGTTATAAGGACTTTATAATATAAGAAAGACTTGGAAGGGCTCAAGGTTTAAATTTGAAGAAGTTTCAGCAAAGTTTCAGCCTGGCATAGTAAAGTGTCGATACCTGGAAATGAAGTGTCGACACCTGAGGAGTGAAGTGTCGATACTTGAAGAGTGAAGTGTCGACTCAAGGTCTGAGATAAAATAGAAGACTTCATAAAGCACCTTCAATCAAGTGTCGACACCAGGAGCAGAAGTGTCGACACTTAGAAGTTAAGTATCGACTCATGAGGGTCAAGTGTCGACACTTGGGGTATAACGGTTAGTTTTTTTGAAGTGCAGAACTTCCCCAACTTGGCTCCAACGGCTAGTTTCTCCTCCTTAACGGCTATAAACAGTCATTTAAGTGTTGGGAGGCTATAAAAACATCAAAAATCAATTTGAAAGGTAATCCTTTGGTGAGTTTTTTGAATATTCTAAAAGGATTCAAGAGTTGAGTGATTCAAGCCTTCAAGCTTCCAAGTTTCAAAGAGAGCAATCAAAGTCTACATCCACAAGCATCAATTAAAGGCTTCATCAACTTGAAGATAAGATCTTCATCAACATTCAAGGGCTTCAAAGAGATATTTGCTTTATTTTAGAAAGCTTTATTGTATTCATTTATACTTGCTCTTACATTGTTTAACTTAAGATTTTTGGTGAGCTTTAGAAAACCAAAGAAGTTTTTGGTAAGCCTTGAAAACTAAAGTGGTTGTTGGTGAGCCTTGAAACCAACTAGGATTTTACTTGTAAGTCCGAAGCCAAAACAAGTTATTTAGGTTCTTGGTTAACCCGTAAAACCAAGGGTGGTAGTTGGTGAGCCTTGAAACCAACTAGGGTTTTACTTGTGAGCCCGAAGCCAAAACAAGTTATTTAGATTCTTGGTTAGCCCATAAAACTAAGGATGGTTGTTGGTGAGCCTTGAAACCAACTAGGGTTTGACTTGTGAGCCTAAAGCCAAAACAAGTTGTAAAGGTTGTTGGTGAGCCTAAGTTATAAAACCAAACTTAGTGAAATTTCTAAGGAGTTCTTGGGGAGTGGATGTAGGTGCTTGGTTGGCACCGAACCGCTATAAATTTCTTTGTATTTGTGTGATTGTTTTGTTTATGCATTTACGTTGTTTATTCCGCTGCACATTATTTTGAAGCACACAAATACATTGCCAAAAGACAAGCATTCATTTTGATTGGCACATACATGTTTTAGTTCTTTGCAAATAGTTGAAAAGTTTTTTAAAAGTCCAATTCACCCCCCCATCATGGGTTGCCTACTTGAGCCTATAATTGGTATCAATGCCCGGTGCTCTTTTTGAAAATCTAACATTTTTGAGCTAAAGATCATGGCAATCCTTGTAGATATTAGTGTTAGACCACCATTTTTCAATGGCATAAATTATACATTTTGGAAAACTTGCATGCGCATCCATATTCAATCTATTAGTTATCATCTTTGGAAAATTATTGTTAATGATCCTCATATTCCTTCCATTTTGGTTAATGGCATTTCCATTCCAAAGCTCGAAGAAGATTGGAATGAATATGACATTAAACAAACTAAAATCAATGCTAAAGCAATGAACTTGCTTTATTGTGCATTGGACTTAAATGAATTTAATAGAATCTCAACATGCACATCGATGAAGGAAATATGGGACATACTTGAAGTTACTCATGAGGGTACTCTTCAAGTGAAGAATTCTAAAATTAATTTGCTTGTACATTCTTTTGAAATATTTGAAATGCTACATTATGAATCTATTTTTGATATGTATACTAGATTTATGACTATTGTAAATGAATTAAAAAGTATTGGCAAAGTTTATACTAATGCTGATTTGGTGAACAAAATTCTTAAATCCTTGCCAATATCATGGGATCCAAAGGTGACGGCGATCCAAGAAGCTAAAGATGTAGAAATCTTATCTTTGGAGGAGCTTATTGGTTCACTCATGACTCATGAGTTGAATTTATGGCAAAGGGAAATAGTTGCTGATCAAAAGAAGAAGAAGATAATAGCCCTCAAGACCAAAAAAAAAATTCAAGGTAATGATGGCAACTTGGAGTGATAGTGAAGATTTAAGTTCTGATGATGAACAAGAAATTGTCCATCTTTGCTTCATGGCAAATGAGAAAAAGGAATGTGCTGAAAATGAAATGATTTTACCTTTGATGAATTACATGATCTTGTGCATGAATACAAATTACTAAAAATTGAGCACAAGAAATTAAAAAGACATGTTGATTCCTTTTCTCTTGAGAACACCAATCTTGCCAATAAAAATGATGAGTTAAATGCCAAGATTGATATTTTGAAAAATGAAAACAATAATTTTTCTAAAGAAAAAAATTTTTAGAAAAATAAAATGATGTTTTGAAAGATGTATGTGATAAATTTTTGAAGCAAAAATATTTGAAGAATTTCTTTATTCCTGTTTCTTCCAATTTAACTTGTAAATCTGGATTTAATGCATATCCTTGTAGAGTAAGAAAAATTTGGATTCCAAAAGGAACTATATTTACTAATCCTAAAAGATCCAAGAAAGTTTGGATACCAAAATTATCTACTTAGTATGTTTTGCAGGAATGTCTTGCAGCCCTACATAAGGAAAGAAGTTCTTGAAAAGTGGCTGTACAAGACAACATAAAGATGTGGATAAGCTATATTTTGGACTAAATGGTAAAGGAAGGATTCTACATATTGATAAATTCTAAACATCTCCTTCCATAATTAAAAATATAGTTAAATTTTTGATATTGCATTAATTACTTTAAAAAATTATTTTAAATGTTTAATTAGAATCAAGTTTAGATTTATAATCATTAGTTATGATTATGAACTTTTTGATGTCGATGAATTTCATGCTATCATGATTAAAATAGTGATTGTGAGACCTTCACTTGATTTTGATTAATGTATTTCATGAAAAATACTTTTTAAAGATGCATATTGCTTTAAAAATATATTTTAATTGATTAATTAGAATCAAGCTTAGACTAATAGTCATTTGTTGTGATCATGACCATTTTGATGTTGATGGATTTCATGCTCTCATGGTCAAACTTGTGATTATTAGACTTTCACTTGATTTTAATTAATATAGTTTCTAAATTATTTCAAGTGAAATACTATGACTTTTGTGTTTTCTTATTTGACATCTATACTTAATCTAGAAATGATTTGGATCAAGTGTAGAACTAGTAGTTAAGGATTATAGTTAAGAAGAAGGTATGCATATTGATAAACCCTTGCTCTAATAGCTAGACTTGATATCATATTACTTCTAGCATGTGTATGGATATCAAATCATTTTAAATGAATTTAAAATTATGCTGAAAGTTTTTAAGTGGTATAAATGCTTTGTATTTTGAAAATCATGAATATCTTGAAAAATTTTAAATCTTGATGCATGAGCTTTCATGTTTTATTCCTCAAATGAATGTATATTTTTAAGGGAGAATAACATTCAAGGGAAGCATCTAAAGATTTGTTATCATTATATATATTTGATGCTTTGAATATTTTCCTTGATATCATGCTGTACTTATATTGCTCTGATACTCCTCCTTGTTTTCAAATCTAATTTTTTGAGAGGAGTTACATTCAAATGGTATCATATTTTATTGGTATCAAAATTATTTTTAAAAGAATTCCTAGTAACCGCTTCGGATTGGGTTAGTCATCATGGCCGTCCGGTCATAGGAGATAAGTAGGGCTTAAAGACCCTCTCTTCCCATTCACTAGGATTTCTTATGACGTGTTGGGGTGCCACTATGGCCTTATCCCATGAACAAGTAAGGTGAATGGATAATATACATCAAATCATTTCTTGCATGTGCTTATCATTCTATGGTATCATGTTCAATTTATATCATATTCATTTGGTTTCATAATTATTTGATTTCATGCATTGATTTTGATGACCTACTCGCTATTCTTTCTGACTTTATTTCTATTTTGTATTGTCTTTCACCATTTTTCATGATATCAAAAAGGGAGAGAAAAATGTTAAATATGAAATACTTTTGTTAATCTTTTTAAGCTTAGTGCTTATTAATTTTGAGCTTTCATGTTTATACTTTTGTTAATCTTTTTAAGCTTACCCTATTCATATACTTAAAGATTTTGTCATCATCAAAAAGGGGGAGATTGTTGACTCTGGTCTTGATTTTGATGATTGACAAAATGTTTAAGTATATATGAGTACTAATTGTATTTTAAGTATATTTTTCAGATCTTAGTACTCAACCTTATTGAATGAAGAAATACATGTTTTTAGTTGAAGAAAGTCATTAAATTAATGGAAAATCAAGTTATAAGGATTTTGGAATATAAGGAAGACTTGGAAGGGCTCAAAGTTTAAATTTGAAGAAGTTTCAGCAAAGTTTCAGCCTGGCACAGTGAAGTGTCGATACCTGAAAATGAAGTGTCGACACTTGATGATCAAGTATCGATACTTGAAGAGTGAAGTGTTGACTCAAGGCCTGAGACAAAATAGAAGACTTCAGAAAGCACCTTTAGTCAAGTGTCGATACCAGGAGCTGAAGTGTCGACACTTCGAAGTGAAGTGTCAACACTTGGAGAATGAAGTGTCGATACTTGAAAGTCAAGTGTCAACTCACGAGGGTCAACTGTCGACACTTGGGATATAACGGCTAGTTTTTCTAAAGTGCAGAACTTTTCCAACTTGGCTCCAACGGCTAGTTTCTCCTCCCTAACAGCTATAAACGGTCATTTAAGTATTGGGAGGCTATAAAATCATCAAAAATCAATTGGGAAGGTAATTCTTTGGTGAGTTCTTTGAATATTCTAAAAGGATTCAAGAGTTGAGTGATTTAAGCCTTCATGCTTCCAAGTTTTAAAGAGAGCAATCAAAGTCTACATCCACAAGCATCAATCAAAGGCTTCATCAACTTGAAGACATGATCTTTATCAACATTCAAGGGCTTCAAAGAGATATTTTCTTTATTTTAGAAAGCTTTTATTGTATTCATTTATACTTGCTGTTACATTGCTTAACTTAAGATTTTTGGTGAGCCTTGGAAAACCAAAAAGGTTTTTGGTAAGCCTTGAAAATCAAAGTGGTTGTTGGTGAGCCTTGAAACCAACTAGGATTTTATTTGTGAGCCCGAAGCCAAAACAAGTTGTTTAGGTTCTTGGTTAGCCCGTAAAACCAAGGGTGGTTGTTGGTGAGCCTTGAAACCAACTAGGATTTTACTTGTGAGCCCGAAGCCAAAACAAGTTATTTAGGTTTTTGGTTAGCCCGTAAAACTAAGGGTGGTTGTTGGTGAGCCTTGAAACCAACTAGGGTTTGACTTGTGAGCCCGAAGCCAAAACAAGTTGTAAAGGTTGTTGGTGAGCCTAAGTTATAAAACCAAACTTAGTGAAATTCCCAAGGGGTTCTTGGAAAGTGGATGTAGGTGCTTGGTTGGCACCGAACCACTATAAATTTCTTTGTGTTTGTGTGATTGTTTTGTTTGTGTATTTACTTTGTTTATTCCGTTGCACATTATTTTGAAGTACACAAATACATTACCAAAACACAAGCATTCATTTTGATTGGCACATACTTGCTTTAGTTCTTTGCAAATAATTGAAAAGTTTTTTAAAAGTCCAATTCACCCTTCCTCTTGGGTTGCCTACCTGAGCCTACAATGACATTTACCTATTAGCAAGAGTGCGAAGGAATTATGGAATATCCTAAAGTTTGAGTATGGCCTTGATGATGCTGGGACTGAACGATTCAACACTAAATAATTCCTTAGATTTAATATGGTAGAAGACAAACCCATCAATGACCAACTTCATCAATTTCAAGAGTACTTTAGAAAATTTCAAGCCAATGGAGACAAATTCTTTGAAATATTTAAGGTTTCTAGCCTTCTAGATAAAATGCCTCCTTCTTAGAATGGTTTGTCAAAAGTTAGCTCCAAAAGTAAGGAGAGCTAACCCTAGCCTAATTTCTAAACTCAATCAAGATAGAAGACTAACATAGATCTAAAATCCAACAAAATATAATTCCAAGTGTCTAAGCTAATATAACCCAACTATACTAGGCCATCAACAACACTATACCAAAATGAAAGCTTAGATTTCAACCAAACCATCAATACCAGTCAAACCAACCTAATCGGCCTAATCCAAACAAGTTCAAATCCAAAGGTAAAACCTTTAAAGTCAATAACACTAGATCCAACAAGCATGTCCAAGATTCAAGTAAAAGATTCTGTTTCATGTGCGAAAGGATAAATTATCATGCAAGAGACTGCTTTCATCGGAAGAAGGAGCCTCTTCACAAACCTTCTACTTTCTCCGGATCCCAAGGTCATGTAGTTGAAGATCCAGAAGACTCCACCTTTAGGTCAGCAAACTTGAATCCTGAAATTAATATTACTTCTTCCAACCTAAATTGATGGTTGGATTTAGGAGCTAATGTTCATGTTTATTTTAATCGCTCCTGGTTCACTACTTTTCAGGACTCAAGTGAAGGAGGTGTGATCCTAGAAAACAACACAACTACCAGGATCATAGGACAAGATCGAGTCAACCTGAAGATGACATCAAAAAAAGTTTTCACCCTGACGGATGTGTTATACATTCCAGATCTTAGAAAGGATCTTGTTAGTGGGTCTCAGCTGATTTAGAGAGGATACAAAATTATTCTTAATTATAATAAAATTATAATAACTAAGAATAATGCCTTCATAAAAAAAGGATATGTAAATGAAAGCTTATTCAAACTGAATATAATAAATTCTTTTTTAATAAAGCTGGGAATCAAATTTGTTTTACAAATTAGTCTAAACCAAATTTATGACATGATAAGTTGGGTCATATACACTTAGAAAATGTCAAACATATGATGGAATTAAAACTAATTCCTAAAACAAACTTAGATTCATCAAAGTGTGAAATATGTGCTCAGTCTAAACAACCTAGAAAACTATTTAGATTAGTTAAAAAAAAATTGTAATCTTGGAGTTAATACATAGTGATGTATGCGACTTCATCAAGATTACAACCCGTGGTAGCAATAGGTATATAGTAACATTTATAGATAATTTTTCTAGATATTGCTACTATTTCATAATTAAATCTAAAAATGAAACCTTCAACAAGTTTAAGATTTATAAGAAAAAATCAACAAGAAAGGAAGATTAAAATTTTTAGGTATGATAGAGAAGTGGAGTATATCTCGAACGAATTCTTCCAGTTCCGTCAACAATATAGTATAATTCATCAAGTGACTACTCCTTACTCTGCACAGTCTAATGATGTAGTTGAGTGTAAAAATCATACTCTCATGGATATGGTAAACACTATGCTTATTAGTTTGGCTTACTCAAGAACTTGTGAGAGGAAGCTCTTCTATCTTCTTGCTTGATCCTAAATAAAATATCTATTAAGGATAGTGGCCAAACTCTTTATGAACTTTAAAAAGGAATGACTCATAACCTAGATTTTCTCAAAGTATGGAGGTACCTAGCTAAGGTTAATATCCCTGAACCTAAAAAGAGAAAACTAGGATCAAGACAATAGATGCTGTATTTATAGACTATGCCCAAAATAGCAATACCTATAGATTCTAAATAATAAAATCAGAGATTTGTGATATAGTTAATAACTTAATCTTAGAAGCTAGAGATACCTTTTTCTTTGAGAATATATTTTCTTTTAAGACTAGAATTTCTAGATCTCTAGAATGTGAACCATCTTCCTTTTGAGCTATAGAACCGAATTAGAAACTGAACCTAAATTAAAAAGAAGCAAAAGAAAAAGAGTTGAAAAAGATTTTGAAGAAGACTTTTTTATGTTCTTAGTAGAGGGTGAACCTTCTTTGTATAATGAGACGATGTCGTTATCAGAATCATCATATTAGAGGAAGTCATAGATAGTAAAATTTAATCAATCTTAAAAAATAAAATTTAGATTTTAACTGATTTATTTCCTAGAAACAAACTTATAAGAGCAAATGCTTTTTTAAAAAAAAATTAAGATCAGATGGAATAATAGAAAGATATAAAGTCAGGTTAGTAGTAAAAGGATTTAACCAAAAGAAAGATATAAATTACTTTGATACCTATTCTCTGGTAGCAAGAATAACTATTCTAGGAACTTTAATAGCTTTAGCCTTAATTTATAAATTAATAATCTATCAAATAGATGTAAAAACTACATTCTTAAATGAAGATTAGAAGAAGAAATCTACATAAATCAACCTTAATGATTTGAAGTAAAAGGACAAGAACATAAAGTATGTAGACTAATTAAATCACTTTATGGTTTAAACAAGCTCCTAGATAATGATATATTAAATTTGATAAAATTATCTTAAAAAATAACTTTAAAATGAATGAATATGATAAATATGTATATTATAAAATACAGGATACTGATTGTATAATACTATGTTTATATATAGATGATATATTATTATTTAGAATATCAATGAAAATAATTCAAGAAACTAAAAGCTATTTATCAAATAATTTTGATATGAAAGACTTGGGACAAGCTGATATAATTTTAGTAATGAAGCTTAAAAGAGTAGATAGTAGAATAACAATAAGTCTAGCTACTCAATAGAGAAAATACTTAAAAACTTTGAATATTTTGATTTAAATCCTATTTCTACCCTTTATGATCATAGCTTTTATTTAATTAAAAATTTAGGAGAAATTGTTAATTAATTAGGATATTCTCACAGGATAAGATCCTTATTATATATTTCAAATAAAATCCATCCAGATATAGCTATGCAGTAGGCAAACTAAGTAGGCATACTAGCAATCCTAGCAAAGAATATTAGAAAGCTCAAGAAAGAATATTTAGATATCTTAAAGGAACCTTAGAATACTCTCTAATATATTCTAGTTATCTATAAATACTTGAAGGTTATAGTAATGCCAATTGGATAACAGATAACTTGGATGTTAAGTCCACTACTAGATATCTTTTCTTGTTAGGAGGAGCTGCAGTATTTTGAGACTGTTATAAACAAACAATAATTACAAGAAGTACATTAGAATATGAATTAGCTGCTTTTGACACTATATGTATTGAAACACAATAGCTAAAAGATTTAATAAATGATACTAAAATTCTTTCAAAAATCTCAAAAAAAATTTAAAACTATAATTATAGAGTCCTAACTGATCTGTTAAATCAATATACAACTTATAAAAAGATGAATAATCATATCCTGATCAATTATAAAGCTATAAGAAATAAAATGAAAGAAGTGATATCACTATAATTTTAAGATCTAAAAATAATCTGGCAGATCTTTTGACTAAAGATATTTTGAAAACTGCGATATTTGAGACATCGAGGGGGATGAGGTTAAGCCTATAAATTAATCACCAGAATAAACCCTTAACGTCATGGCAACCCTATGATTAAGGTTCAAAGGGAAACGATGTTTAAGATGACATATGGGAGAACCAATTTGGAGTTTATCTCTATCCCATTTCTATAGTATAGTGCTCTATTGTGATGGTTAAGTTGAGCATAGCTCTTAATAGATCTAAGAATATGAGTTCAATGGATACGATTCCATTGCACGAATCGTTAGAGGATCTATCTTAGTGAGAACAGTCATGAGGCCATGACTATAGAATCATGGTGGATCCCTAATAACTCTCATAAAAATCAAGACAAGCGCATGGCCTAAATAGTGCTACCCCGCATTATCATCAGTTCGTTTAAATTATTTACTAAGTTTAATAATATTAAAATTTTAAATTATTTTTGTGGGGATTGTTAATATTGCTTATGTTATAAAAAAACATAATAAAATGCCCCCCTCGAGTAGCAACGGGCACGCGATCCCCCGTGCATTTTCCTTTTCTTATTTTTATCATTTCTTTTTTAATTATTTTAATTAATTCTAAAATTAATTTTTAAATGATTATTTTATTTATTTATTATTTAATGAAATAATAGTTAGTTTGAGGGTATTTTTAGGATTTTCTCTAAAGTTTTGAGCCTATAAATGGGCATCTATCCCAGCCCTATAAGGCATCCAAGAATTCTATGCTCTCATTCTCCTATATTCCTCTATTCCAAAATTTTTTAAAATTCTTTCTCTCCTATTCATGTTTTACCTTGAAAATTTTGGACTGAAGATGAGCTGATCGGCATCCATTAGAAATCGTGCCATCGATGGGCGTTGGAGTATTGGCTTCCGAGTTATATCTTAGAGAAGAGCGTATAGTTAAGGCTGCAAATGGGTCGGGTTGACCCGTGATCCAACCTGACCCGATCCAACCCGTTTTTATGGACCCGTGGATCTGGATTTGGTCATAAAATTAGACCCGTTCTATTTTCCGGGTCGGGTCTGGGTTTACTGAATTTAGACCCGACCCGACCCGATTCGAACATATTAATACTTTTAGAACTATATCTATTTAGACCTTTAAATTATAATTTAAAACCTGTATGAAACTTATTTTTAAAATAGAGATAGAGTTATAATTATTTTTATCTCTTAATTTATATGAAAAATAATATTATTTGTTATCTATTTTATGATTAATAATAGTTAGCTATGTAATAATTAAAATATAGTTATATATATTTTATTCAGATCATATTTAATTCAAACCTTTTGGATTAGAACCGGGTTATTTATGGATCCGATCCAATTCGAATGATCCGCTGGGTTGAAAATTTTGATAGTGGACCCGACCGGACCCGACCCGATTTTTTAGTGGGTTGGGTCTGGGTCTAATATTAGGGCCCGATCAAAGAACCGGGTCGGATCGGGATCACTCATGACCTAGTCCGACCCGACCCATTTGCATCCCTACGTATGATCCAATCATTTTTCGCATGAGAAGAGGATCAGATCTCCTTTAGGACAGTGATTCATCCACCTCCCAGGCCAAACTTCCTTACTTTATTCTGTTATATTTAAAATTATTTTGTTACACCAAAATTATTCTATCACACACACCATAAAAAATATTTTCAAATATTTTAAAAATTATATAAATATATTTATATTTTCTATATATTATAAATAACATCATCCGGAAGGTACACATATATTGTTTAGATACATTATGGTAGCTCAATGCATATACGAGATGATGTCACATTCTTTTTTTTTTTCCCCCATAATATGCAACCCTTTTAATCTTCAAAATTAGCATGTTACCTCTATAGAACCTCTTGAACATTATCTAATATGTCATGGCAAATATCATTGTCGTATTAGTTGCCATCATAATAATTATAGTTTTCATCACAGCACTAATTATATCAATATAAGAACAGTTATTAGCATAACACTGAAATGATAGATAATGGGATTCATCCATTGCAAATGGAATAGGACAAACTGCCTCACCCCTCCCCCAACCACCAATTAAAAAGAAAAAAAAAAGGAAAAAAACAAAAGGGAATACCCAGGCAAATTCTGAAATATATCAAACTTTCACGCAAACAATATATATATGTTGATATATATGGATATTTATTCATGCTATTGTTGGTATCATTATCCATGAGTTCATTAAGATGTGCGAGAGCCATAATATTATATATATATATATTATATATATATATATATATATATATATATATATATATATTCTCTTCACGTAATATAGTGATCGAAGTATTTTTAGCAGCAATTTTTGTTTAGGCAATTTCTTGTCATGATATTTTCTTTGCATTATTAGTATACTTTGATTTAGATTTTAAACTGACACGATAAAAATCCTAAGCATGGTATGAGGCAAAACACGTAGTATCGTTATTTTATTTTTTATTTTTTTCGGGGGTGGGGGGCGGTTTCTATCAACAATAATTTGTATGTATCCTACTTTGTATGTATCCTACTCAATTCTAGACTGTCATGTATGATAGATAGGTTTAGAAACCTTATCCCGGAAGAACGTTCTGCCAATGATTAAAATAAAATAATATAATATAATAGACACAGTACAATATATTATTATTATATGATATCAAAACATTATTATAAAATATTATTAAAATGAATTATTTTATATTTTAATCTTAATAATATAATATATAAATTCAAAACTTTAATTGCATAATTATGCTATAAAGAGAGTAACTTAAACAATTATAGCCATAAAAGGATATTTTAAATTGGTGTTTGAAAAAATAAAATCCTTTATCAGGACTTGAACTTAATCTCTTAGATGAAGGAACAACATCCTGGCATATTCAAGCAGAATTTTTTCTCAAAAAATCTAAATTAGTGTTTTTCTTAGTAGATTGCTTTCAATTTTTGGAGGAGAAAAAAATAACTTAAAATTTTATCAAACATTTTATAATTATCAAAAGCATTTCTGTTTTTTTTTTTTTTTGGGGAACCTCCAAAAGCAAATGCCAAAAGGGTCTTGATCCAATACATAAACGAAGACAGTTGACCGGCCGTAGTTGGAGGGTCAATTGACTGAGTACGGTTGGAGGGCCAACCGGATTTTGGAACATGGACGCTACCGCATTGGTAACAGACTCCCTTGGTGGGGCTCCAAAGTCCAAAGTCCAAACGAAAATAGCAACGTTAACGAACGTTGAATCAGCCGTTAATACACGCCTGCGCCCCCACGTCCGTAGCACCGTCCCCCTCTTCTCCGTTTTATCCTGTAGCTAACGTCCGCTTCTGACGTCCGTTCAAAGACAATCGGACGGTCCTGACCTTGTCCTGCTCTCTGATCTCTCGCTGTCCGGGGTCCTGACGTCAGGACCACATCATCAGCCACTTGGTCCACCGTCCAACGCTCTTTGTACCGTTCAACATTTCTTTCCCCCATCATCAACCGTCCATCTTCAAACCAACGGCGATCGTAGCTGCCAGCCCCAATGACAAACGGACAGTGCAGGCGTGAAAGTGGGCCCTCCCACTCCGCGCTCGGGCCTCCATCTTCCCTTACCTGTACCATCGGCTTATGATAGCAAAGAAAAATCTCGTCAACGTGTCGATATCTTATTGGAAGAGGTTTTAAAATTTATTTGCCAAATATTGTAGTTAAGTACGCGACCTATTCCGGCGGCTTTTTGAAACCAAAGCGAAAGACGTAACCGTCGTTGAAAGGTCCGTCTCGCCTTCACCTCGTGAAAACACTGCGTCAGGTTTCGATTTTGCCTTTGTCGTGTTTACGGAAAACCCGTAGATTTTCTGATATTTACTACCTTCTTGCAGATGCCAAAGGCAGAATTTATTATGAGAACTGGGGTATTTTAGTCAGTTTGATATAATTTAGAGTTCGGCAAAGGACCGGGGAGTTCGAGAGTCAACCGTCGACCTGTCGTCAAGAATAACGGACTTCGTTCCCTCTCCGTCAAATCCGTCCGTTACCTCTGCAACTCCAACGGCTTTCCATACCATACCCGACACCGGGGCACCTCTTCTGAGCTCCTTTAATGGCGACCAGAAACCCTAACCCAAACCCTATCTCTCGAAACCCTAGCTCCACCGTCCGACCGGCGGGCCTCTAGGCCTTCTTCTCGTGGGGAGGACGGCAATGGCGGAGGCAGAGGCGGAGGCGGAGGCGATGGAGAGGAAGGAGCGGAGCTCGTGGGAGGAGGCGCTGCGTAGGATGCTCCCTCCCGGAGCTCCGCTGCCCGACGAGGAGCACCTCGACTACTCGATCTCCGTCGAGTACGACGGCCCCGGCGTCTCTTACGAGGTTCCTAAGATGGAGCCTTTGGACCTCCGGACCGCCTCCGGCTGCGTCTCCGCCGGCGACTTCCCGGCGCTCCCCAGGGGCCCCAGGTTCAACCGCCTCCGGACCGGGGAGTCACGGGGGAGCCCGATGGAGAGCGCGCGATCATCCTCCGTCGTCCAGTCCCAGAGAGGTTCCGCGGAGTCCGACGGCGGAGACACGTCCCGGTCTAGCCCTAGAGCTTCCTCGGCGCGCGACCCCAACTCTCTCCCCGGCTCTCCCCGGAGGCCCCGTCCCGGGACGGTGACGTTTAATACCGCGGAGGAGTCCGAGAAGGACGAGGAGGAGGACCTCTCCAGCGGCTCCCCAGCGGCTGCGCCACCACCGGCGGCTCCGTCGAGGGAGAGGAGGAGGGGGGTCTGCAGCAGGTGCGGGAAAGGTAACATCTTGAAGGAGAGGGAGGCCTGTCTGGTCTGCGACGCGAGGTACTGCAGCAACTGTGTGCTGAAGGCTATGGGGTCTATGCCGGAAGGGAGGAAGTGTGTGAGCTGTATTGGCCATCCGATCGATGAGTCGAAGAGGTCCTGCCTTGGTAAGTGTTCAAGGATGCTGTCTAAGCTGTGCAGTCCATTGGAAGTCCGGCAGATCATGAAGGCAGAAAGGGAATGCCCTGCAAACCAGCTTAGACCTGAGCAACTGATCGTCAATGGGCAGCCATTGAGGCAGGAAGAGCTCGATGAGATTTTGGGGTGTTCAATGCCGCCGCAGAAGTTGAGGCCCGGGAGGTACTGGTATGACAAAGATTCTGGGCTGTGGGGAAAGGTGAAAACTCTTTTAGTCTATCTAAACCTTTTTGCATGCTTATAATGAGTTACTTCGATGTTTAAAATTTAGTGCAGTATTAGAAATTGAATTGATAATGCAATGAGAGAAGCACATATATTCTTGTTTTTTGTATAAGTGTTTCTAATTGCACACAGTTCAGTTTATTTGAAAAGGACTAGGATCGTGGTAGCTGATTCTTCTCTATCTTTCTTTAATTACTCTGAATGAGTTGTGCATTACACTTATTTTTTTGTTTTATACCAAATTATATTTACTATGTAATAATTTAAGAATAAGATTGTGGGGTGGGTGATAATGTGTTCTTAGTTTTCCATATATTATGAGGGCTTAGTTATTACTGTGATGTACTCTGTTACTTCTTCGTGATTGTATTTTCTACTTACTGATTAACATTGCTTGCCCTGGCAGCAATGTTTTCATTATTGGTCTTGGATTGTAGTGGACAAGGAACTTGGTTGTTTGATTCTTTCTGTTGGGTTGGATTTTAGGAAGGTGAGAGACCTGATAGGATTATAAGTTCCAAGCTGAATGTGGAAGGGAAGCTAAGGCCAGATGCAAGCGATGGTAGCACACAGGTTTTTATAAATGGGCGTGAGATCACCAAGTTAGAACTCAGGGTTTTGAAGGTAAGGCTTTTCCTTTTAACTTCATTTAACTTAAAATGGATATTTAGTTCTCTAAATAAATGTTTGGGTGTAATTGCCTTTCCCATTCTGTCTTCAAGTTAAATCAATATCTGCAAGATGCAATAAAAGATTACCTGTATGTGCTGATGCAACTTCTCAAAGTTTAACATCTCAATGCCTCTTTGTATGTTTTGGAGACCTGGGCCTTGCTGGAACAAGATGATGCTGGTGGTAACATGCCATTCTGGCACTTTTAAAACCTTGCTGTGTGGCAATTTTGTTGAGAACTTCTTCATTCTAGTATAATTCATATAACAATTGTTAGTGCTTTAATTATGCTAGTGATTCCAACAATTCATGTTTCCTTGTGTGCGTCTTGCCTGCATACTTGCACATCATGCTTGTCCATATAATTCATTTATGAAGTGTAGCCTTTGTTCAGTTACCTATGCATTTGCACTGGTAAGGGGTTCAAGCAGGTTTCAACAGGAATGACCAATGAATCACCATTGCAATCTTAAGTCCACAAGGCAAAAATATACTGCAAAACAATTTCTGGCCATTTTCAAGCAACCCTAGCTTGTAGAAGAAGAAGAAGAGAGCCTGTCTTGGATATCTTGTTTCACTTTGTGTCCACCATGTCATGATTTATTTTTCTGTCATTTGCTTAAATGCTTCTTTTTATTATTGCTTCGCCTTCATTGCATGAGGCACTCAATTTCTAGGTGTGTAATGTGACATATTATTCTCTGTTCATTTAGTGGACCTGGGCCACCTGGCAAACAAGTTCCTTTATTTTTCACGTGACCTAGGCATCTTTAGTTCTCATTCATTCTTTTCCTCGTAAGCCTACTTCAATAAAACCATACTCCATGAGTTAAATATTTCTCAAAATAAGATCTATGACAGTTTTAACTGGCTTTTGATTTAGTTGGCCAATGTGCAATGTCCACGAGATACTCATTTCTGGGTGTATGATGATGGTTCATATGAGGAAGAGGGACAGAATAACATAAGAGGAAAAATTTGGGAAAAGGTACTCTTTCATCTGTTGGTAAAATGACTACATAAGATTGGTGGTTGATGCATTACATGTCTATCATGGATTAGTTTGTTGAACAGTTGATTTGTGATATTTGCTAGTCAGGCTTCAACTCGTCTGATATGTTCATTGTTCTCGTTGCCTACCCCTCCTGGAAATCCTCCTGGATCAAGAGAAGATGCATCTACATTTTCAAGCAGATCTGTGCCAGAATATCTGGAGCAAAAGAGAGTCCAGAAACTTTTGTTACTTGGGCTAGAAGGATCAGGAACCAGCACTATCTTTAAACAGGTATGCCTGCACAATCCTCATTTGTTCATATATGTTTTTCTCTAGTCACAGAAATCATGAAATTTCCTCGTTACTCCATTAGTGGACAAGATTCCCATCATTTGTCAAAAACTTGTTGGAATCTTGTGTAAGTTGAAGGCTGAAGAATGATAAATTTCTCATAAATTAAAGATTCCCATCATTTGTCATAAATTTGTGATAAATATATTATTATTATGTGCATGATAAAGTGATATTGGAGCATTGTGTCAGTTAAAGACAGAAGAATTTGTTCGCCTGTTTCTTGTTAGTTGTCAACTTGTCAGCCCTGTTTGGATGTTGGAAGATCTTATCAGACTAATAAGATCTTCTGGCAAGGCCTCTCTCTTGAAAAAACCATTGGCTCCTAGTGGCAGAAATAGATGGGAGGCAGTTAGTGGTGGCAACTAATCCTAATTCTCAGGGATAACTAGGTACTTCTCTGAGGTGATTTATCTTGTTTCTAAAATTTAAAGATTCTCCACCTTCTTGGTCTCTTCCAATGATCTCATTTGCACTGTAACTTTAAATAAGAAGGCCCTGCTGGAAATTCTTTTCAGCTGCTAAGAATCTTAAGATCTTCTGACATCCAAACAGGCCTGTCATGAGTATCGTGGCAATTAGAAGTAGGGTATTGATCATAGAACCTTTTGGCAGGAATGGACTATATCATGGTGTGCTTGTCTGGCCTACTGTCAAAGGATAACTTTTCTTCAACTCTTTATATATCTTAAGCTTCTATGGACCCTTTCTATTTACTGCCGTGTTATCTGCATATATAATAACTAAAAATTACTGGCTATTTGCATATATAATGGCTAAAAATTACTGGCTATGTTAGTCCAGAATTATGGTTGCCTTCATGTTTCAGCTGCACTCTTAATGTTCTGTCGTAAGCTCTTGTTGAACATTTTCATTTGTATGGCAGAAGAATATAAATACACAATTAGGTGCATTTTATTTGCAATAGATGTGCCTAGTTTAATTTGCAATTTTTTAAAATCTTGATGCAAATTCATTTAGTATTATGTATGTTCAGTCATCTTGATAACGAATGTTGGTTTTTATCATTCTTGGTGTCTCGAAGTTATAACTTTTTTTTCTACTTATATAGGCAAAATTCCTATATGGAAACAAGTTCACTCCAGAGGAAATGCAAGACATGAAGCTCATGATTCAAAGCAACCTGTACAAATATCTCAGTACATTACTTGAGGGTCGAGAGCGATTTGAGGATGAGTATTTAGAGAAGCAAAAATCTCTTGCTTTTCATGCTGAGAAGTCTATCCAAGGTTTGGGCTTCATTTCACTCTCATGCACACATTAGCTATGAATTTCTTTGCTTATTTATGGTCCATTTCACCAGATTGCTCTTTTATTCTATTAGACTTTCCATTTTTGCTTTCAATTAATATATGGTTTTTGTTGCTTGACAATGTCATCGTTAACTATGGGGTTGATGTTTTATGAATTATTCCATTTATATCATTTTTGCTCTTTTCATAATCATGCCAATTAATGTCACTTTTGTACTTGCAATACTGCCTTGCTTGCCTCTCCACTGCATGAATATTGCACAAGCTTAAATCTTATTATAAATACCTTAACTAATATGCAATATTCCACCTATTTGTATGATCCGATTGGGGAGAAAGAAGATTTTTTTCAACCCGCTCTACTCGAATCTTATAAAGAAAAAGGTAGAAGGGGAGAGTTTTCGAAAGTAGAGATCAAAGTTCCTTTTCTTTCTCTATATTTCTTGTTTTTTCATAAAAAGTTGAGGTACATAGTCCCTATTTATGATAGTGAGATTCACCGTTTTACAATTTGGATAAAATTTCTTTTTTTATCTTCTTGAAGGACGTCCATCTTTGAATAAGTTGGATTTGACGTTTCTTATTAGCTTAAATCGGACCAAGTTTCTAAAAATAAAAAAAATCATGAAAAATATAAAAAAATCTTAGGAGATAGATTTCGACTTCTATATCAACTTTGTCTTTTATTGCTTTATCCAATTTTTCATGGATTGAAAGATAATCTCCGATCAATGTCTTTTTTGAAATGGAAAGTTTTGGTTTGATAAACCTATTTCGAGGTTAAAATGATAAAATTTTGGCTTGATTTAGTCCTTTTAGGGACTGATCTAAAGTTATAGATCTCAAAAAGATATCTAATTTAAAAAAAAGATCATTTCAATTGGGCATCGTATACCAAGTTATGGCTTCCTTAAGTTTGGCTTACAAATTGGCTTCCTGATATGGTAGATCTTATTTCTAAATCCTATCTAGCTCTTATTTGTAGTAGCCAAAATGGTTTACATTGAGTCCAAGGATCCTCCCGGATCATTGTGTCTGGGATATTGAACGAACATATATTCTTATTAAGAGCTACGACTTTTATCAACTCAGCCCCTCTCAATTTCTTTATCATTTTCCCTCTGTATTTTGTTATGCTTTCTCTTCTTCCTCTTTGATGCCCTTTGATATAAATCAAAGACTTTTCCAAGGTCCTTTAAGATTATTGGTGCACAGTCCAACACCTTTCAAGTTAGTTCTCTATGACTTTGACCTCAAATGTACCACAGCCATTTTAACTTCCGCACCATTGTGATGTTAAATTTATTTGCGTAAACTCTTTCTTAGAGTTCCTGTCTATGGAACAGTACTGGAATAACTACCTGTCTTCAGTATTCCTGCAAGAATCTCTTACCATTTGAGACAAACATTCTAGTTTTTGACATCATCCATTGCTAAATCTATATACGTCTGCCGCATTTCTCTATTCTTCTATGATGAAAGATCCAAGCAAGTGAAAGTGACCCAACTAAAGCATTTATCGGACAAGAATTGTTATTGGGACCTCCCTCTTTTTTCCCACCAAAATTTCATCCTTCGGACTTCATTTATGATATGTATTCTTGCTTTCCTCCATGATGTAAGTTGCATTGAACTTATTCTCTTTTCATCATTTAACAACGTATTATCTACAATCAACATATATAATGATATCGAATGTCACATGGGCTCTTTTTCCAGCTCGAATAATGCCTGTTGAGCACATATCAATTAGTTGGATGCATATTAAATAATTTAGATATTCTTTGATTGTAAATTTTAAGGATAACCAGGCAATGAACTCTTATACCAATGAGTCCAACTCACATTGCAAATTAAGAAATTGTTTTTGTTATTATCAAAGCTTGGTTAAGGATGGAGGTATTGAAAAACCTTTGTAAAATGTCATGCACCTTGTATCCTCAAGATCTGGATTTTGGATGAGGAACTAGATATCATTAATAAGATGTATATAACTAACCATTTCAATTTTTTTGAAGCTTTTAGAGTAGAAAATATACCTACCTTTACTTATGATTAAATAAAATTAACAAACATATTTATCCTGATTATACTTGTGACTAGTTCCTCGGATCTGTAGCATCATCTGCCATCATCTATTTACTTAATTCTTTCACATTTCAAAACAATCATCAAACGAATTGTGATCTTTAAAATGTTTCAAAAGTGACATCATGAATTGATAAATCACTACTATGATATATGTTAAGAGTTGACAACAGAAAAACATATTCTCAATTTTATATGAAAGATGAACCACCATCAATTTTACTATTTATTACTTTGTTACTCTTTGTCCCTGCATATCCTGTGTTGCTCAGTTATGCACTTGAATTCGATCCTAGTGTCCTTGTTCATGCAAATAACTAGTCCTTATGTTCACCATGTTTTTCAGAGGCCCTATGTTGAGGCTCAAAAAGTTCACACCTTCAGGCTTGGCTAGGAAGAGAGTTTATTAAGCTAATGTTTGTACACTGACATGATTTTGATATTCAAATATCATAGTCTTGAAGGCCACTCATTGTAATCTATCATAATTTACTTGTAGCATGCACATTTAATATATATATATATGTATATATTTTCAAATTGCTTATTTTAATCTCAGCCAGCAGTTTGATAGTAGTATTAGTTAAATATTTGAGCTATCCTTGCTTCCAAGGATCGTTGAACCGATACCGGGACCCGTACCGGTCGGTGACCGGTATGGTACCATACCATACCATACCGGTATGGGCACCAGTCTTGGTGAATTAAGAAAAAATTATATTCTTCCCCCTCTCAACTAACAACCAAAAAAAAAAAAAAACAGTTCGAACCGGTCCCAAATCGACTGAACCGACCAATTCCTAATTTTTTATATATTTTTAAAGGGGGAACCGATTTTAATACCCGAACTGTGCCGGTTTGGCGCCGGTCTGGTTTGGAGATCCTTGCTTGCTCTATATTATCAAGTATTTATTTCAAGAACTTCCCATTGTTTTTGAACTCCACTGCATATTTTGGTGGATCATTATGTACTTTACGAGCAGACAGATACATTTGCTTAAATTTCCTCATATTTTTATGTTGCAAGCTGGAGGAAATTATGTCAGAATATTTGCATGATAAAATGAGGTAAAACATTCGATTTGAAATGAAATCAGGAGAAGGAAGAGTTGAGGAAAGTAACAAATGCATATACTTGATTAATCAAAGGTTGAAACATTTTTCTGATTGGCTACTGGAAATTATGGCTATGGGAGATCTGGATGCCTTTTTTCCTGCTGCGACGCGTGAGTATGCCCCTGTAGTGGAGGAGGTTTGGAAAGATCCTGCTATTCAAGAGACATACAAGAGAAGAAATGAATTACATTTTCTTCCTGATGTTGCAAGTTACTTCTTAGACCGGGTATGTTTCAACTGAGCCTTTTAGTGCATTCATTGTTACAGAAATGAATTTCAATCAACTTTTCTTTAGCTATCATATCTGTTGAATGTGTAATTTGGATTATATTGCCAATGTGCATTTGCATTTCTATTAAAATTTTTTTTTCTTATTGTTGTTGCAGAACTACATGTTGCTATTATTTTATGAAAATGAAGTCTACTTCTCTTTAAGCTAGCACCAGGATTATGTTTCTAATAAAAAAATGATACCAACAGGGTCTCCATTCTATATGTTCTTAATTCAAATAATATAAATTGGACATGTTAGAATCAAGGTTTTAAGCACTGGTGTACGCTGGAGAGTGTGAGCTGGCGCTACCATTCTGAGCCAATACCAGCACCTGCACCTGCACCAGCAATCACCCTTAATGTAGAAAGTCTTTTCATTTTAAAAGTTCATTTATTTTTCAAGGTTTCATGCCTTGTAAGTACTAGAGATCATGTTCATATATGCATGTAGGGTATTCTTTACCTTCAAGCTTAGGATTTTCCCCCCCTAGATTCATTAAGTAAACAGAAAAAGATATTGAAGAATATTAGTCAAACTGGTTATAGTCATGTTCCATTTTGTTGCTATGCATGATCATATTATCAAAGAAGCAAAAGCAATTATTCTACTAGTTAAACCTGTTCTTCTAATGCATGATTTTGTCCTATGCATGACTATGACTGAAGGCAACAATTTTCCAAAAAGAATCTACCTGTCACTCAAAATGGGTTCGGGAAGCAACACTGATAATGATACTATAACTTATTCAGGAAAGCTCTACAAAATTAGACTTGCAACCTTCGTGCTAAAGGAATCTGATGGCCAGAATAGGAAGGTGGAAATTAGAAAGCAAATAAAATAAAATAAAATCTATCATGTCAAGGAAAATGTTGATACTGTTTGGCTGAGAGTATTGTTGTTGTGGCCCATTATGTGCATGCTGTTACTGTAAGATATTTTGTACACCCATTCCCAACATTAAACTGGATCAACAAACTATAATAGATAGCACTATGCTTCTCTCTTTCATATCCATGCGTTTCTCTTTTAAATGATAATGCATGATTGAAATGCATTCACACATCTGCATAGGAGTCAGGAACAAAAGTTTGATGATCATGTCCTGATTGAGAATACAATTGTTTGCAGGCTATTGAAATATCCAGCAATGAGTATGAACCTAGTGAGAAGGACATCCTATATGCTGAAGGAGTCACCCAGTGCAATGGCCTTGCTTTTGTCGAGTTCTCTCTGGATGACCGGAGTCCAATGTCTGAGCTGTACAGTGAGAAGTTTGATTGTCCTCCTCCCTTAATGAAGTAAGCTGTCTTTACTCCTGTTAGACCAACTGGCATTAAAAGTATGTTTCGACAATTACATTCAACTTGACAATTATATGTGACATTCGATTAGAGATTCAAATTATTTAGATTTTCTTAGATGGCTCATTACCATAGTTTACCTAGTAAAGGTCCTTAACGTTTAACCAGGTCCCAATTAATGAACAGATGCAATAATCTTTTAATATCAGCCCTGCAAAGTGGGACATCTAGAACTGCTGGTGACTGTTGCTTATAGTATTCCCTGAGGCTATGGTTCGGAATAATATTACTCTGGAGAAATGTAGGCTTTGCTTTAAGTTTAAATTCATGTCTTTCTTTATTCAGGTATCAGTTGATCCGAGTAAATTCCAAAGGATTGAGTGAAGGCTGCAAGTGGTTGGAAATGTTTGAAGATGTCCGTGCCGTGATCTTTTGTGTGTCTCTTAGTGACTATGACCAGATGTGGTATCGTGGCTCAAGTCCACTCGGCAACAAAATGATGGCAAGCAAAGAACTCTTCGAGAGTGTAGCGAGGCACCCTTCGTTTAGAGATACCCCATTTGTGCTCCTACTAAACAAGTATGACATCTTTGAGGAGAAGATCAACAGGGTGCCATTAACGGTGTGCGAGTGGTTTGCAGACTTCAGTCCAGTAAAGCCACACAACACTAACCAGTCACTAGCCAGCCATGCATACTACTTCATTGCGGTGAAATTTAAGGATCTATATGCCTCGATCAGCAGCCGGAAGCTATTTGTATTTCAGACAAAGGCTCTTGAGCGCACTAATGTTGACGAGGCATTCAAATACATTAGGGAGGTCCTGAAATGGGATGATATGAAGGATGATAATGTTTTTGGAATCCTTGATGAGTCATTTTACAGCACTGATGCAAGCTCTTCTCCATACCTTAGGCAAGTATGATATGCTTTCCTCCTGTGGGTGGAGTTAATTCAACAGCCTAGTGATTCAGGAGCTGACCCATGTCGCCCGGATCTGTAACTGGGGTTTAACCTTTTTTTTATTGGACATGGAATGGGTGCCATGTAATGGTGGGTTGATGTATGGTAACAGGGAAATGCTGTAATCTATCTACTGAGAGTGTATCATTGGTTGACTGGTTGCTGTATATTAGTGCATGACTTACATCGAGGTATAATTACAGCGTCTGCATTGCTTCTTCTCATGAGAGGACATATTTGTGGGCTTTGGTGAGCCTTTCCGTTGCGGTCTAAAAATGGTCGACACTAGAAGATACAATATCGGAGTACTAACGTATTCTTGGTCTAGAGAGCCCTTTCATTCATGAAAGCCATCAACTGTTTTATCCAGTCACCGATAATGTACCTTTAGCAGTCTCAAAAATAAAATTGTTGAAAAAATTAAATCATGTAACTATAGTTTATGAGAATACTGTGGATATTTACATGGAGATGTAGCTGTAAGCATTTTTAATTTCGACTAAACTGGAGCAGCAATGGTTTAACAGGTCATGGTGACCATCTATTCTGACAGCAGAAAGAGCCCGAGGAGGAAATTATTACCCTGGAACACCAGGGCTTGGAAGGGTAACTGGCAAGCTTAATTGGCTCTAGACACCTGTGCTGGTATTGCTGGAATATTGCCGATGTTGATCAAGGTGAAATACATCACCGACTTATATTAATGATAACAATATTTTTGGAATAATTGTAACTGTCCACAAGTCTGCTAACCATATTATCTGAGAATTATTCAACTATGCATAAGTTGTATAGAATTTACTCACAAATGTCATGCATAGGATTAGAGAATTATTCAACCATGCCTGAATCGTACAGGATTTACTCACAAATGTCGTGTAGGATTTTAAATTAGTCGAGGTATAATTTCAAGCGGCGAGAGAGAGAGAGAGAGACGGCAGGGTTTTTCTACTATTGTTTCTTCTTTTGTTCTTTCTTTCTTTCTTGCAACCACTACATGCTTTCTTTCACCTTTTTGCAGGAATAGGATGTTTCCTTACCATCAGACAAATACCCTTCAATCCTTGTCATGTTGGCGAATTTGTCACAATCAAGCCTGTGTGGTCTTAATAATATAATTTACGCAAGTTCTAAATATCAATCACATAAATATGTCGAAGGAGTAATTTCAAAACTTGACAGTTTTATAAGAAACCTGGACAATCTTGACAAGCCTTGAATAAATGTACACATTTTACAAATGCTTGACCAATAGCATGGGCGGGTGGCAGCAAAGGCCAAACATTTCTGTTTTATGGTTAAAATACATCACATTCCCTTGTTTTGCAGATAGTAAAAATAAATTTGTAAATCAAAATCCCCTGTAATTAATGTGTTTTTATTCTTACCACTGTTTCCCTATTTTTAACTTTGATCTTCTCAGCCTTCTTTGTACAAGGATAAATTATGTTGGTGTATTATGACATAATGTTACGTTTCTTATTGATAATTTTTCTGTCCAACATTGTGGAGCTCTTGGTGAACTTTCCACATCTCCTCTGCCCTGTGTATGCGTGATATATATATATATATATATAGAGAGAGAGAGAGAGAGAGAGAGAGAGAGAGAGAGAGAGAGAGAAGCTCTCCGTATCTTTACCCATTTCTGAAAATCCCTGTTGAACAGCATTTAAGGCAAAATGATGCTCCCTATAGCTCTTAATGGAAAACAGGCACGAAAAGCTTTACCCCCATTGTCGACAGCAGGGAATGGAAAATTTTACATTACAACCCCTGTTTTAGATAGCAGGGTAAATGATGCAAGCTATACCCACCCAAACAGAGTTTACATTATGATACTGTTTAAGTATACATGTACAGCAGCTGGATGCTGCAATATACATTGGCTCAAAGTAGCAGTGGAGATTTATGATGTGAAAAGAGACCAGAACTTGATAAAAGTTTCATAATTTGACTTCGACTATTGTGGATATCCTTTCCAATTACCGAACCTGCAAGGCATCCACAGACCACCAATTGATCCCAAAGAAAACCATTGCTGCTTCAGGAAGTCTAGTAGCAGGGTCCAGAATTGTATCTCATGAAATGCAGCAGTTGTTCTTGAGCTGAGCTGTCAGGAGTCCGACACTAGGAACTCGGCAACTGCCTGATAGAGCTGCACTTCCTCAAATGGCTTGGAGACGTAACCATCCATACCACATTTCAGACACTCCTCATATGTTGCTTGGATGACATCGGCTGTCATGGCTAGGATTGGCAGGTGCCATTCTGTCTTTGAAGAACGTTCCTCCGGAACGGTTGCTGCTCTGATCCTATTCTCTTCACTTGCCTTACTCTCCATCAAACGTATCTGCCGGGTTGCCTCAAACCTGTTAAAAAGAGGAAAAAACACATTTTTCATGGATTTCATTCCATTTGTCGAGAAATAGATGGATATGGATGTCATCAATAATATTAAGAAAATTTTCTTCACAGGACATTTGCTACTTGTACAGGATCCCAGGAAGTTCCTTTTGTCAACAACATCCATCAGCACCGGTGTTAAATATGAATTTTTAGCAAAGGATGGCATTTAATTGCCAACAAACCAGATATTGAAAGAAAACTAGAAGATGGTAAAATCTAGAGACAAATAGTTGAAGTCAAGTTACCTAGAGTTCCTGATAATTCAGCCTCTAAGAAACTTGATATGGATACATTATTTTAAAAAGAAAAAAACTTATTCTGGAGGAAAAAAAAAACAGCATAAGCAAGAAAAATTTATCACTTTACTACAAGGGTCCGACACTTGAGTTAATAAAGTATAACACTTGGGAGTTAAAGTGCCAAAACCTACAGATGGTAAAATCTAGAGACAAATGGTTGAAGTCAAGTTACCTAGAGATCCTGATAGTTCAGCCTCTAAGAAACTTGATATGGATACATTATTTTAAAAAGAAAAAAACTTATTCTGGAGGGAAAAAAAAACACATTTGATGCTGTACTACATAAGCAAGAAAATTTTATCACTTTACTACAAGGGTCCGACACTGAGTTAATAAAGTATAACACTTGGGAGTTAAAGTGCCAAAACCTACAGTCAACTGTCCTTCCATGAAAAACATTAAGGGGTCCTAAGAAATGCTGCTTCTGCTGTGTCAATTCTGGCACTTCAACAAGCACCAATTTGAATAAGTGTCAAGATAACACTACATGTTTTATGCTCCACCTCACCTGAGAGTTTTCACATCATCGCAGGCAGACCTAGGCCATTTATATCAGGCTGAACCATTTTTGCCATCTAAGATGCTTTCATAAGGTGCATAATAGTTCCCACCTTTGTTTATGTACATAAACAGTTGTTGGAAGGCTTTTCTAGATAAGCATATCTTATTTGACAGAATTGATCAACAGATGATTGATTATCAATAATGTGTCAATTGCCAACAGTAATTTAGGTGACTTAGTTTCTGTTTTAGAACTACTACAGATAGCGAATAATTGTTCATATACAATATATACTTACCTAAAGATAGCTTGATTAATCATCCCCATTTACACCAACATGCATCATTCTAGTTGAGCAAGTTACTCTTGTTCATTTATAGACTCACCACTATGTTGACACAGAGATGGTGCTGCTACCACCCTAGCCATGTATTCTTATGGCCATGGAAGATTTGGCAAGCAATGGTAGAACAAAAATTATGCAACCAACAAAAATGTAGAAGAACTGGTTAGCATAAGCAGTGAGCCTGAATTTTAATGGTGACAAAACATTGGAGAATGCGTATTAAGATCAATAATTTGGTTCTAACAAGGAAGACTGGCAATTTAAAGATGCCTATGCTTAATCCTGGTTTGCAAGGCTTTTAGTCACTGCTCTGAACTGACAAGAAATGGACTGACATTGGATTTGTGAAGAAGCAAAAGTTAATCGAAACTCAATATTTCTGGTAGAACAAAGAGGCTTCCTCTGCCCTACCTCTAACCCCCTCTTTTCCTTCCACCTCTCATCTTTGGTGCAAAACATCATTCTTCTCTCACAAATCAAGGAGAACAGGCATGGTAAAAAAGACTACCCATTTCTGCTCTTTTCCTTTTCTTCTTCCTGTGATCCTTTTTCTGCCTGTTGCCTCCTCCTGAAGTTAGTTCACATATAAATGTCTTTCATTCACGTTTCTATCTTGTATTTTGTAGTTACGGAATTAATCTTGTAGGCATTTTTGAGGTTAGATACTTGGCTTTGCTTTTACACTACCCTCTATGATCTGTGTTTTTTCTTTCTTTTTCCAAAAAAAATTTGGTACACCACGATGGTGGTAGTGCAGGTGGAACATGCTTAGCCCCAGATTCCACACATCTCTGGTTTGAGGAATGATGCCGTGGCCAACTTGAATAATTCCAAGATTAGTCCTGGAACTTGAACGTGGGTGCATGGATTGGTCGGGCCCTTTGGCTAAGATCCGCCTGTTGCTTTGGTCGGGCTAGGATGACATACTCATCCATATGGTGCAGGGCCTAGTGTCACCTCCAATGTGGTGGAGAGAGACTAAGCTGTCTTTGTTGTCGTCCTGTATCAAATATTCTTCAGCAGTACGAGGGCCTTCATGGTCATGCCCAAAGAGGGTAGCTACACAGGTTGTCCCCCCTCACTCCGTTACTCTTATCAAAAAAAAAAATGCTACACTGGATTGTCACCATAGAAATCAAGGAAGAAATTTGTTTCTTCTTTAGTCATTTCTTCTTGATGCCTAAGTTGCACTGCCACCTATTTGTGGTTGCAGTTTGACAAGTTCTTATTCTTCCAAAATTTATAAGATCACCATTGACAAGTGTCATCTTTTGTGAAAATGCACAGTGATGCTTGGCCTACAGGGCAATTCAAACAGGCATTATGATCCCTCTAGAGGATTACACATGAATAAGTGCCCAACATATTTACCCATAAAAACAAGGAAAAGATGTCATAGACTAATTTCGTTGGTGCACTCAAGAAGAAAAAATATATTTACTATAAAATATCTAGCTGTTTCCTATTTAAAAGTCTATAAAAAGATTTGGAGACAAAGTTCAAAGAACATCAAAATTGATGGGAATAAATGCTGAAGGGGTCCTCATGTCTGTTCCAACCAGTTCTGAAGGAACCATTCAAAATACAACTTTGCCTTTAAAAGACACTAATCTGGTATATTGGCACAAAATTATCAAAATCTTTGAAGGGCAAGAGTAAAAATTTTCATAATAAAGTAGAGAACTTGCAATGCTTTTGTGTCAATATAAAAACAACTGTTTACATACCCATCCATCTCTGGCATTTGAACATCCATGAAGCAGGCATCAAACTTGTGTGGCAGTTGGAGGAGAGAAAGAGCATCTTTGCCACTTACAGCACACTCCACCTTTGCCCCATATTTTTTCAGGACACCTGCAGCAACTCTGAGATTCACCTTATTATCATCAACAACTAATATATTCTTTCCATCTAGCAGACCGTTGAGGGAAGCTGATCCATTGGGCCTATCTCTACTTTGCTGTTTCCCCATTCCTAGCACTTGCTGAAAGCATGCGGCCACTGTGCTTGCTCTCAGAGGCTTCATGATCACAGTGTCAACATCAGATCCAGCCTTTGTTCTATCAGATTCAGAAGTCACAAGAAGGACCACCTTGGGTATTTCAATGATGCGACCATTCTCTTTCCATTGTAATAGTTGATTGCAAACATCCACTTTAGTATCCCATGAATCATGCTCAATAAGCAAAATGCATGGTTGTTTGCTATATGTACTGTAGAAATAACAGAGTACCATGGTAAGAGGAGACATGAATAACCCATACAGCAAACAATAAATAATCAACAGAACAGGGAAATGGTTAAGTAGAATGGTCTATGAAGTCTACAAGACCTTTTTCTTTCAATAAATCTGATTTTCTTTTTTGGGTCAACAAAAGAAAATTTACAGAGAAAAAATTAGTGTGATCACTCATATGTGCAGAAGACTTTCAGTACTAAATGAATGGAAAAACAGGATAACAAATTCCACAGTACCTAGGTTGTATTTTACAAGGGAGAAAATTAGTGAATGTTGACAAGGAAAATAATGAAAATCTCATCATATAAAAAAGAGAACCACCCACATGCCACCCAGATGTATGCATGCAAGCACATTTTATTTTACATGAGAGACATAGTAAGTAAAGCCAACAATGATAACTACCAACAACTATAGAGATTAGGGGCCAAACTTTGTATGTTTATACTTGCAAGAAGCATTCACAAACATACACATGCACGTGTGTGCATGCACACACACACACACACACACACACACACACACACACACACACGAGAGAGAGAGAGAGAGAGAGAGAGAGAGAGAGAGAGAGAGAGAGAGAGAGAGAGAGAGAGAGAGAGAGAGAGATTACCCAGATTTTAAGCAACCATTTTGTCCTTGTATTGCATTAAGCACCTCATTGATGGTACCAACACATTCGACACTTATTCCCAACCTTTGTAGATGGTACCTTGTTACAGCACCTCTAACTGGTCTTCTATCAACTAAACTTACTCTTGTTCCTCTAAAACAGGTAGGCAGCGCCTCAGAAAGAGCTCTCTTTGCATCGCCACCTGCACTCCTGCTGCATCTTTGGAGGACAGCAGTGAAGGTGAATGTGCTTCCAATATGAGGGCGACTTACAAAATTTATTTGCCCACCCATCAATTCAACCAGACACTTGCTGATGCTCAAGCCAATACCAGTTCCTCCATAATTCCTGGAGGTTGAGCTGTCAGCTTGCATAAAAGGTGTGAAAACCCGATTCTGGGCATGGAATGGGATCCCTATTCCAGTATCCTCTACTGTTACCATGAGAGTTACTTTATCAGCATAATTGTCAAATGGCATCCCATTTTCAGATGGAGGCAAGGTTTGCTCGTGAGAAAGTAACATCTTAAAATTTTCCCAACTGTTTCTACAGTCAGCAGCTTCTAAACCGCTTAAAGTATCAAAACCAGTACTGGTGGGTGCAGCTTTGGCTTCACCTGAATGTCCATTCAAGCCTGTCTCAACTTTTGCATCTGTCACCATATTTGAATGCTCAGCCAGATGAACTTGGACAAAAATGTGGCCACGTTCAGTAAACTGTGTCATTGAAAAAAAAATAATTGATTAGTTGTTGTAAATTAATTTTTCTTAGTTGCTAGAAGCCTAGATCCGGTATTGGTCCTAATGATGAATATAAGTTGATATCACAGTTTCTATCTTGATATGAAATCATAGATCTTGGTAATTGCAACCAAAAAACTTCATAATAGAGAGGGATAAGAAATCTATCCAATAATATTGCTATAAAAACATGGCATACTTACTTTGACAGAATTTCCCACAAGATTTGTAATTATTTGACGAAATCTCCCTGGGTCACCCATAAGAATTTCGGGAACTCTGTCAGAAACATATACGGCAAGCTGCAGTTTGCAAAAGAAGAATCATAACTGGAAAGGTCAGAATCCATGGAAGGGAAAAAAGAAAGAAACCCTATACTTACTCAAAATAATTTTGACAATTGCATAAATAATATAATGAAAATATATAGACCTAACATGCATACCTAAGCAACAATGAAAGCAGTAGGGAAATGAATCAAAATGATAACTACAATGATCATCACATTGGTCATGCATGTGGTATTTGACAACTAGCGTAGCGGTCAAGCTCACCTCAATTCCCTTCTCTCTTGATTTTGCAGAAAACAAAGATATTACATCATCTAGGATTGATCGCAGGTCAAATGGCACTGACTCTATCTCTAACTTGCCAGCTTCAATTTTCGCCCGGTCAAGCACTTCATTAATCAATGATATCAATGCCTTTCCACAGACTTGAGCAGTTTGGGCATAATCCTTTTGGTTTAGGTTTAGGTTGGTATCTAGAAGCATGTCTAGCATCCCTGGCATAAAAGAGTCAGCTTTCAGGTTATGAAGGGTTTTATTTGTCAAGCCACAAAAGTAGAACCCAATCATAGAAGGAATCAGAGATTACCAAGAACACCATTCATAGGAGTTCTGATTTCATGAGAAACAGTTGCAAGAAACTATCATTATGGAAACAGAACGATGATTTAGGTCAAATCATATTGTTTACTGATTGCACATATGATATTAAACAAAATATTAAACCTGAGATTTAGCAACATCTGCAGCCTCTGCTTGTTTTTTTAGCTCTTCCATTTTTCGACAATCTTCCTTAACATTGTCATAGCGATTCCAAGCAGCATATAATATATATCCTGCTAGCATGCAGATCACAAAAACACCAGAAGGGGTGGTGATGGCAGACAATGGAATGGGAGGCTTCTTACTATACCTAGAAAATGAACCACAAGGTATTAGTCCATAAGAAAATGTAAGATCAACCTTGCATCTCAATATATGCAGTTATGCTTACCTGCATTCCATTTGGTGTCTCCTAAATGGATCTCCAAAATCAAGCATGCTGATGTGTGAAAATGACATATAACCATCAGGGAATTGGGATCCATACATGACCAAGGGCTCAGAAGCGTTAGTGACATCATACACATTTACCATAATATCCTGATTTCCAGCAAGCTGCCTCAGCAAGTTTTCCACAAGTGATTCAACATCAAAAGCTCCTCCAAGATATCTAGTTTTGAATGGATATATCAATTATGAACAGTAGAAACAAAGGAAACAACACTTTCTAAATGACAGAGATACTTAACAAGTAGAAAATTATTAATGAGTACCCATTTGTTGGTGTTCATACTTGTTATTAGAGAGGAAATGGGCATTATTCTCAATAACACGGGCTCATACTACTTGTTGGCTAAAAGGGTTGATTCTTACAATGTTGAAATCTCAACTTAATCTGTAGAAGTGTAGATGAAATATAATAGGGAAGTAGACTAAAATAAAACTCTTCTCCAAAAGGTACCTTGCAAACCAGCTTCTTTCCAGCAATTAATTACTAGGACACATTTTTGCTTGTGATAATGACGTGTTAATTTCTCCAGCTCTGTTTGTTAAGTTCCTAATATTGTGCATTCAGTAGATTCTACCAAATAAGTTATTGGTGTCAAGCAGTAATGCCTGAATTGGATTAGAAAGAAAAATAGTGAAAACTGGGTTAACATTAACTAGTGGTAGAATCCGGAGTATGGAGAATCTAACAGGTCATCCAACCATAATGGCCAATCAACTGATATAATTCAACACCTCCCCCGACCCAACCACCATAATCAGTAGGAAAATCCAGTTATAAAAGGCAAGAACGGTAGTTTGTATCATTACCCTGAAACCCATTTCTTTTGCTTAGTGACTGTCCTCTCCTAGTCTTGATGAAAAAGCTCAAGGTCAAAAAAAAAAAAAAATTCTGTCGACATACTCATATTCTATAATATGATACTTCTTGGACCTTTTTGTGTTCCTATCTGATAAACTATGATGCGAAGATGTAATGCACACAGGTGTTCGATCCACAAATCAAGAGAAGGTAAAAGTACATATGGCCATACATTGGGATAGATCTAAGCAGAATACTCACCCTGCGGTTGCTTCTACACGTTCTTCTACCATTGCATCAGCAGGAAGACCTGAGCGATATACCGGAAATGTTAAGACCACACCCAGATGATTGGATCCCAGCAGTCTGAATGGGTTTGTAAGAACAGCTTTGCCAGTAGCTCTGGCCCTTAAGATATTTTCTCGATCCTCCTGCAATGTAAGCAAGATATAATGTGACACTAACAAAAAGATAGCAACATGAGAAGTCAAGTGAAGAAAAGGAGTCCTGGATTTCATCAACAAACCTCTCCAGACATCATGTCAAGAGCTTCAATATAGGATACAGTCTCCTGAGAATATATCACAGGTGCATACTCATCTTGAGCTGGTGATGGCTCTCGTTTCATAGTTTTGATCATCCACCCCTGCTGACTTTCAAAAAACTCTCTTTCAGAATGAACAACCCGTTGAGCATATGCCACTCCACTCAACAATGGCCGCTCGAATGCTGTCCTCGCTGTATAGTCTGCAAATGTCTCCTGAAAGCAAACTCTGATCAGAAAAATACTAAACCAACCCAAAAAATGGCATACAAAACAGAGGAAAAAGAAAAAATGCTAGGAAAAGAGCACTGAGAATATATAGCTGGACCAAGATCTAGGGATTAAATTAAACAAAATTTCAAGGGAAAACCAAACAATTTGAATCAGAAAATAACTGCAATGGATGAACCATATGAAAAGAATAATTGCATATGATGTTTATCTCTAACTTTGCAATCCCAGAAGAGAAAATGCAGACAAGATCAGTCAAGGTGCCATAACAAGAAAGAAAACACTGACCGTGCCTATGTATCACCATTTAAATTTATCTACGAGAAAACCATAGAAAATTCATATAAGGAAAGAAGTTTATAGTAGAAGTGATAATCATCTCTACCAAGGCATGTTGCTGGAGTCCAAGGCAAATCTAATGAATACAAAGAATGAGAAAAGATGAAAAGAACCCGACAGAATTATGAACTAATCTATCACGGTATAGCTCCATGTCTCCCACCTGGTCGAGGGCGGGCGGGTGCTTCTGGTAGTGGAAGGTGGAGACGAGGATGGCGAGGGCGTGGACATGGTTGACGCTCACCGCAAACTGGTCCTGCAACATCCTTGCACGCTCCTCGCACATGCTCACGAGGGACTCCTCAGCCTTCCTCATGCTCACTCTCCTGATGTACCAATAGAGTCCCACCCATATCCCCACAGAGGCCGCCACCCACAGCACCACCATGGCCTTGCGGTTCAGCCACCACCTCCGCTCCCCTGCCGCCATCTCCGCCATTAAACCAACAGCAAGAGCTTTCAACCCTTCTCCCTCCCCTTCTGCCCCACTTCATGCCAAGCAAAAACCCCAGCTTTTCTTTTTAATTACTTCCTCTTCGTTTTCCCAGGAGTAGTAAAAGGGGGCCAGTCCGTGACTTCTTCCTCCACTCTCTCTCCACTCCTTCAGCTCAAAATTAACAAGGGAAAACGTATGAATGAAACAGAGGACAGAGGGAGTACTAGAAAAGAAACGAGATGGGAAAGGAGAGCTCACGAATTCCAAAGAGAGCGATCAGTGGGCAAAGGTTCAAACTTTCTCTTCGTCTGCTATCGCTTCCAGGGCATCAAAGCTTGGGGGATTGAGGACAAGACCAGAGCTTGTTCCCTTGTGTTCAGATGATAGAAAGAGGGGGCGGGGGGGCGAGAACTAGAACAGCGAAGCTGAGGAGGGGAAAAGGTGGCAAGGAGACATGTCGATCGGTCTCCTTTCCTTTCCGGGTGGGATGGATGAATGAATATTCGAGACAACTCGCTTTCCCGAATGCGACTGAATCGAATTCATGGATTTCGCCAGATACGCGGCAATTAAACTATTCGGTTTATCTCCCTATTATGATCTCTAAAGTCTCCACGCCCAGGCCCACCACTCGATTTTTTTATTACTATATTCTCCTTTGCCTTCTTTATTTCTTCCCTTTCTTCCTCTCCGAAGCGGAAAAATCAGGCCTTCCATCTCCTACCACTACTATATCTCGATCGCAACGTAGAAACATACCGACCAGTGATCCGAGCACAAGAAAAACCACTCGTTTTTCTTTTCTTTTTATTCCCTCTCTTACGTCATCGGTTCAAGCGAAAATGCCGATTTTTTTTTTTTTCATTCTTCACGATCCAAAATCTCTTTTTCTTGAAGCTTCTAATGACCAATTTGCTTTTTATTTCTTTCCGCAACTCAAATTCTTACGGTTCTAAAGAGAAATTCGGATCGGAACGCATGAAACCGAGGTACAGGGTTCTCGTTTCTCCGACTTCCGATTTCTTTTAAGGGTTTTGAAAGCACTTGTTAGGGCTTCAGAAGAGAACTCGGATTACTGGATCTCGCCTGGTCTCGATTCAATTCCTTTATGGTGGGAGGGGGATCGAGACCAGGAACTGCGGTTAGGGTTTTGTGGAGCTAGGGTTAGGGTTTTTTCCTTCGTGCAGGACGAAGGTGCGAGAGCTCGGTGGGCTACAAAATCACTAAAACACCCCCAACCCAACGGCTACCTTTTTCCCTGCCGGCCTTGAAAGGAGGGGGCATTCTCGTCCATTTTCAGCACGGGAAAGGTGATAGCGCGCGGACGGAGAGCGGCTGCGGGCTGCGGGATGGTGTTTGATAATTTGAAGGACGGAATCTATCCCAGCGTTTTACTAAATAACATTTATGTCCCATCTCGAGGAAGCTCTTTGCCGACATCCAGACATACACGCCACCAGGATTATATTATTAAATATTGACAATTAATCACTTTTGGGCAAATATTTAAAAAAACAAAAAATTCTTTCATCTTTTCCGGTTGGCAACTGATTTAATCATGAATTATCCAGTTTTAAGAGGATATTGAGCTTCATTTGATGTTCAACAGCTTTAGAAATATAAAATTATTATGTATTCATATTTAGTGACACATGGATATGCTATTTCATTTTTTAAAATAAAAATAGATGTATCATTTCCTAAAACATTGCTGGATATTTTGCTAGATTACCTTTATCTTGTTTGCATTACTTCAGTTTTTGTCCTTGCTATTCCAATGACATGTTAAACTAATCCATTTTGTTCTGCAGCGCGCCCACCCCCCCCCCCCCCCCCCCCCAACACCACAAAAAAAAACAAAAAAAAAATGTTTAGGCAATTATCAGCCCTATGAGAAGATAGCATAATTAAAGCCACCGGCGAAAATCATTTGGTTAGTATTATCTCATCATGATTCTTATTTTAAAAAATTCAAAAATTTTATTTGTCTCCTATATTTCTACTTTCTCCCTCCCTCTCCCTCTCTCGCACACATATATAAAATTTTATATGTATATATAAAATTTGAGAAAGCATTTACATATCTTGAAAAAAAAAAATTTGCAATATACACAAATCAATTCAACTAGATTTTTAAAATACATGGATCACTAAAAAATATTTGAAAACTCAAAAGAATAATCCACCATAGAAGCATCTCTAATTCAAATTACACACATATATATATTCAAAATTTTGAGAAAGCATTTACATGTCTTGAAAAAAAAAAAAACATTTGTAATATACAGTATTGTCGCCAAGATCGTCGTGGCCCGTAGCTGCTGCCGACGCCGGAGTGCGTTCCCTTCACTGCCTGGTAGTTTTCTGATCCTGGACCTACAAAACAGGGGTTAGTGATCCGGGCTGGGATTTCCGGCGGGGGCACTCCGACGGTCAAGTCAGTGACGATCCAGGAAAACAGATCCTTCTGGTCAAGCCCCTCTTGATGGACTCCACACGAGGAGGAGTGTGTTGTGTAAGAGTGGGATGAAAGTGTGTCGGGGGAAGTGTGGCCTGGTTAGAGGGAGTATTTGTGTGGCCCTTCCGCCCGACCTTGCTCAAGGATACTGGTGGTGCCGTGCTCCTCTTCCTGGTGGAGCGTGCACTTGTGTTCCAGTGTCGTGGCTTGTGCCTTGCTTGTGTTGTGGTTGTTACCTCCGAGTTTTTGTGAACTAGGTTACCGTTGGGCGTCCGTCTTGGGATCTCCACCGGGCTGTCAGGCGCGTGCGGCGGTGTCCCGATGAGCCTTTCCTGATTCGTGATAAGGGAAGCTGTCATGTGCTCTGACATTCCCCTTGATCATCTCATTCCGGGAAACCTGGCAATACCTCGATCGGTGGGCCACTGCCTTTGGGATTCGAATCTCCTGGTTGGCTTCCTCTCTCGAGTGGTTTAGATGGTTGGTGAGGAGTGTGGCACCTCGATCAGTGTGTTTCTCCCATTTCTAGTATAACCGACGGCTGCAGGCGGTCAGTATGGTCTGGCAGGTGCTCCAGTATAGTCCTCGGTCGGCTCGTCGATGTCCTGGGATGATGGTGCCAACGTCCGAGCTGGGGTTGAGCTGGAATGGCAGAGCTTGCTTCCGATCTAGACGCCCCGAGCTTGCGGGGTCGTCTCGGTGAAGGAGGGCAGAGTGCGGGCCCGGTCTAGAGGGCTCGCGCTCGAAGAGTCTCCACGTGACGGAGGAGGGCTGAGCTCGACTCCGACCACAGGGCTCGATCTCCGAGGGTCTCGCTCTGCAGGGCAGAGTGCGGGCCCGATCCAGAGGACTCGTGCTCGGAGAGGCTCCACGTGGCAGAGGAGAGCTGAGCTCGACTCCGACCACATGGCTCGATCTCCGAGGGTCTCGCTCTGGAGGGTAGAGTGCGGGCCCGGTCCAGAGAGCTCACGCTCGGAGAGGCTCCACGTGGTGGAGGAGAGCTGAGCTCGACTCCGACCACAGGGCTCGATCTCCGAGGGTCTCGCTTTGGAGGGCAGAGTGCGGCTCCGGTCTAGGCATCCCGAGCTCGCAGGACTGACCTGGGAGGACGGAGCTCGACTCGTTGTCTCGAGGGAGCTCAGCTCGGTTCAGTAGAGGAGTCCGAGCAGGAGAATTGATGTGGCATCCGATGCGACGGCTTCCATTGACGTAGCGCCTGTCAATTTCTCCATGTCAGCGATCCCGCCACATCATTTGCCCCCCACTCCCGAGGCTCGCTAGTGCGCGGCGCTCAGGCCGAAGGGAGTAATTACGGTGCTGACGTGAAAAGGCGGAGATCTGGTGCAATGATGGCCATGATTGCTGGCACCTCGTGAGACGGTCCAGCGAGACAATGCGGGGGCGCCACGTGGCCACATCCGAGGAGTAGTTAATGTTGGCACGGAATCAGAGTGGCCGGGATGCCATTTTTGCCGACGGGCCGCACGTGGTATGGATCCGTTGGCGGGGGGGGGGGTCGGGTCGGTACGGATCCATCAGGTCATTTCGAAATGAAAGGAGGGCCTTACCCGAAACATCCATACTTTTGAATTCTCCGTGCTTGCTGCTACGTCCGAGCTTTCTTCTTCCTCCTAGTTGCCTCAGATCTTCTAATGAATCAGGTTAGTCCCCTCTTTCTTTCTCCTTTGCCAGAATAGGATCTTCGCTCCAGGCCTGGGGTCTCCTTCATTCGAGTCGAGTCCATTCTTCATCCTCCTCTTCGAGTCCTTCACCTCTCTTATTCTTGAGGATGTCCCGCTTTGGCCCGGGCTTCCGCCCCTCCACTGATCAGGGCGAGGACGGTCCCTCCGAGAGGAGGCTGGCATCTTCTTCCTCCTTCTATGAGGGGGAGGATGCGACTCGCTTCGAGTTCAGTAGGAGGCGTTCTCCCTGTCCGGTGCTCATCAAGGAGCCAGGATCCGGTCCTTCTCTCTCTCCTCCTTCTTCTGTACCTGTTTCTGAGTCTGTCCAGTCCACAGGTCCTGGCGGGGTCACCTCAACGATCACCGCCGAGGAACTGGGGACCGTTCGGGATGTCTATGGCATCCCATATTCTGTTCGGCTTATGATCCCGCGTCCGGGGGAACGGGTCACTTCTAGTGGCCCGGGCCGCCTTGCTTTTTACGAGGAGACCTTCTCTGGGGGTCTCCACTTTCCTTTCCAACCCTTCTTCCTGTCCGTCTTGGACAACTATCGTTTGGTCCCTGCCTAGCTAGTGCCAAACGCCATTAGGGTCATCTTCTCCTTCATCGTGCTCTGCCACCTCCACGGGTTTGTTGCTCAATTCTCTTTGTTCAGGGCTTTCTTTGTCTTGAAGTGCCACCCGACTGAGGATAGGTGGTGGTCCTTGTCCTCTCGCCCGAAGGGCATTAGATTCGTGCTCCCCTCTTCTATCAAGGGATGGAAGAGTAAATTCTTCTTCATCGTAGTTGAGGAGGTCGACTAGGTCTGGAGCGATCCGGACCAGTCCCCCAACAAAATTTTATGGTCGATGCGGCTGACCGGGATAACTACGAGCAGCTCTGCACCGCCTAGATCTCTTCTCTCGAGGTCTTATTATCAAAGCAGAACCTTTCCGACGCCAGGGTTGACCTAACAAATGGGTTGGGTGAGTTCGACCTGAACTTTTCTTTTTCTTCCTTGCATTCCTTTCACTATTTCCTACGGGCTCTGACCGTTGTGTGATTTGCATGCAGAGATGATTTTCACAGAGAGTGACCTGCTGGCGATCACCCGAAAGAGACCGCCGATTGGGCTGGTCGAGGAGCCCCCGACTAGGCGGGCCCGGGGCAAGGGCGCACCCGCGACTGCTCCTGCCGCGGTGGCCGGTCCGAGCTCTGTTGCCCCTGCCGGTCAGAGTTCACGGGCGGCCCGAGCTGCCCCTGTGCCAGTGGAGAGGGTTGTGTCTGCGGTGCCGGGGCCAGTCCAACAGGAGGCCCAGACGGTCCCAGAGCGGTGCGATCATCAGGGGGCGGCCCCCACTGCGGAGCCTGAGGTAGTGGCCCGGGCAAAGGCCGCAGCTGCTGCCATTGCATCTTCCAATCCACCGAGTCCGCCTGTGATCGAGATCGGGGATGAGGAGATTCGGGCCACGACCAAGGCTGCGACTAAGGCGCCGCTTACACCGGTGTCAGCCCCTCAGCCTGCCTCCAGGGGCCCTGCGACTAGTAGGGCGAGGCCGCCTACTCTAGGAGAGAGTAGGAGGGAGGAGGTGCGACGCCGTCTCCCCTTCAAGATGGGGCCGGAGAGCTCGTTCCTCCGGAGCCCTGAACTGGCCAAGCGCATGATGGATTTCTCAATCCAGACATGCGACCGGCAGGATATGGTCGGAATGCGGTTGAACGATGTCCTCATTGCCATCTTTTCCCAGCTTTACTTGGTGGGCTATTCCTTTCTTCTTCTCTTTTCTTTTTTCTTTCTTTTTTTTTGTTTTTTTTTGAGCTGACCTCTTCTCATGGTGCAGATCGGAGTCGAGGCCCTCTTCATTAACGGCTGCTATCAGAACTGGGAACATATCGAGCGGCAACAAGCGACCGAGATCGAGTCTCTGAAGACCGATCTGAAGCAAAAGGTCAGGGCGAATGGGGCGCTCGAGCAGAAGGTCAAAGACATGGAGAAGCAGCTCGCCGACGTCGAGGGGCGAGCGAAGAAACTCCTGGAGGCCCGTGACTTGGAGTGGAGTCACTCAAAGAAGGCTATCGACGATCTCTCCACCGTCGAGAAGAAGCTGAATTGGTACAATGCCGAGGCTGATCGGCACAAGGAGGCATACCGAGCTGCCCAGGTGAAGCTGGCAGCAGGGAAGGAAAAGTTGGCCGCGGCTAAGAAGGCGGCAGAGGTGGCGGCCAAGTCGGTGGAGGCTGCCAGGATGGAGGTCGCCGAGGCAAAGAAGGGAGCCGTCGAGGCCAAAAAGGGCGCCGAGGAGGCGGTTGCCAAGTTCAAGGCCTCAGAGGAGTTCGTTGCCGAGATCCATCAGACGACGTCGGACTCCTTCTATAAAGGCTTATATTCTTGCACGGCCGGATCGAGGCGCTTGTTCCCGAGAAGAGCCGCAGTCGCCTCAGGTATCCTTTGGCCTCGGATGCGAAGCCTGAAGAGGAGGTCACCAAGGAAGCTGTGGCCTCCAAGCCTTCGACGCCAGCTGAGGTCGAGCCGTGCGAGGTCAGAGCCGATCAGCCGAAGGTTCCTGAAGGCGGGGCCTCTCAGCCTCAAGGCTCAGCAGGGGTGCCGGCCAGCGCAGAGTAGCCCTTTCTTTTTTTCTTTTGTATTTTGTTTCTTTCTGTATTTGGTCGGGGCCACCCGGCATGTCGGGGGCCCGTAGAGCATTTGTAACTGGCTCTTGATTAATAAGATTTGAATCTTCTTGCAACCTGTCTTTTGCTTCCCTCTTTTTTCTCTTTCTTTCACTCCCCTCCCTCTTTTCTTTTTTAGTTTCTCTTTTTCTTCTTTCTTCCTCTTCTTTTTTTTTTTGTTTGGATGATTGGGGAGATCAGAGAAGAGGGTCTCACCTCGCTTGGGACTTAATTACCAGGCTTTGGTGTCGGCAAGTCGGGTGCAAGGTTCTGGCAGTTGCGAGCAACTGGGCTTGGTGGTTCCTTGGCCGGAGAGTTGGGTCTCGGTCCAAGGTGCCTGAGGGCTGTTCTCAGGTCTTGGATTGGCGTCTCGGAGCTAGGCTCGAAGATGGTTGATGACTGAGAGCAGCGTGGCTCGAAGGTCCCTTGGTCGGAGATCTGAGCTCCGATCTTGGGTCGGCGTCTCAGAGCTGGGCTCGAAGATGATTGATGATTGGGAGCAGCGTGGCTCGAAGGTCCCTTGGCAGGAGATCTGAGCTCCGGTCTTGGGTTGGCATCTCGGAGCTGGGCTCGAAGATGGTTGATGACTGAGAGCAGCGTGGCTCGAAGGTCCCTTGGCCGGAGATCTGAGCTCCGGTCTTGGGTCGACTTCTCGGAGCTGGGCTCGAAGATGATTGATGATTGAGAGCAGCGTGGCTTGAAGGTCCCTTGGCCGGAGATCTGAGCTCCGGTCTTGGGTTGGCGTCTCGAAGCTGGGCTCGAAGACGGTTGATAACTGAGAGCAACGTGGCTCGAAGGTCCCTTGGCCGGAGATCTGAGCTCCGATCTTGGGTTGGCATCTTGGAGCTGGGCTCGAAGATGGTGGATGACTGAGAGCAGCGTGGCTCGAAGGTCCCTTGGCCGAAAATCTGAGCTCCGGTCTTGGGTTAGCATCTCGGAGCTGGGCTCGAAGACGGTTGATGATTGAGAGCAGCGTGGCTCGAAGGTCCCTTGGCCGGAGATCTGAGCTCCGATCTTGGGTTGGCGTCTTGGAGCTGGGCTTGAAGACGGTGGATGACTGAGAGCAGCATGGCTCGAAGGTCCCTTGGCCGGAAATCTGAGCTCCGGTCTTGGGTTGGCGTCTCGGAGCTGGGCTCGAAAATGGTTGACGACTGAGAGCAGCGTGGCTCGAAGGTCCCTTGGCCGGAGATATGAGCTCCGGTCTTGGACGATGAAATGAAGGTTTTGTCGCTGCATTTCCCTCTTATTCTCTTTCTTTCCTTCCCCTCTCTCTCTCTTTTCTTTTTTTTTTTGATGAGTGGGGAGATCAGATAAGAGGGTCACAGGATTTGGTTATCTTGGAGCTAGGCTCGAGGCCTTCTTGGCCGGAGGGCTGGGCTCCGGTCCAAGGGTTGCCTGAGAGCTTGGCTCAGGTCTTTGGCACCTTGGAGTTAGGCTCGAGGCATTGATAGGAGCTGCTTGGCTTCAAGATCCCTTGGCATCTCGGAGCTGTGCTCGAAGATGCTTGAGATTGAGAGCAGCTTGGCTCGAAGATCCTTTGGCCGGAGGTCTGAGCTCTGGTCTTGGGTTGGCATCTCGGGGCTGGGCTCGGAGACGTTGATGATTGGGAGCGGCATGGCTCGAAGATCCCTTGGCGTCTCGGAGCTGAGCTCGAAGATGCTTGAGATTGAGAGCAGCTTGACTCGAAGATCCCTTGGCCGGAGGTCTGAGCTCTGGTCTTGGGTCGGCGTCTCGGAGCTGGGCTCGGAGATGTTGATGGTTGAGAGCGGCGTGGCTCGAAGATCTCTTGGTATCTCGGAGCTGGGCTCGAAGATGCTTGAGATTGAGAGTAGCTTGGCTCGAAGATCCCTTGGCCGGAGGTCTGAGCTCCGGTCTTGGTTCGGCGTCTCAGAGCTGGGCTCGGAGACGTTGATGGTTGAGAGCGGCATGGCTTGAAGATCCCTTGGCATCTCGAAGCTGGGCTCGAAGACGCTTGAGATTGAGAGCAGCTTGGCTCGAAGATCCCTTGGCCGAAGGTCTGAGCTCCGGTCTTGGTTCGGTGTCTCGGAGCTAGGCTCGGAGATGTTGATGGCTGAGAGCGGCGTGGCTCAAAGATCCCTTGGTGTCTCGGAGCTGGGCTCGAAGACTTTTGAGATTGAGAGCAGCTTGGCTCGAAGATCCCTTGGTCGGAGGTCTGAGCTCCGGTCTTGGGTTGGCGTCTCGGAGCTGGGCTCGGAGACGTTGATGATTGGGAGCGGCGTGGCTCAAAGATCCCTTGGCATCTTGAAGCTAGGCTCGAAGACGCTTGAGATTGAGAGTAGCTTTGCTCGAAGATCCCTTAGCCGGAGGTATGAGCTCCGATCTTGGGTCGGCATCTCAGAGCTGGGCTCGGAGACGTTGATGATTGGGAGCGGCGTGGCTCGAAGATCCTTTGGCATCTCGGAGCTGGGCTTGAAGATGCTTGAGATTGAGAGCAGCTTGGCTCGAAGATCTCTTGGTCGGAGGTCTGAGCTCCGGTCTTGGGTTGGCATCTTGAAGATGGCCTCGGAGACGTTGATGGTTCTTTCCTGCAAGACATATAGATACTCGTGCAAGGATAAAGTTATTATCATTATTATTGATAGAAAACCTTACATCATTGATGGTGTCTTCGCAGACTGCAGGCATTCCATGTTCGAGGGAGCCTGACACCGTCGAGATCTTCGAGGTAATAGGCCCCTTGTGAGGGGGCTTCGGCTGCCTTGTGGGGACCTTCCCAGCTCAGTGAGGGCTTGCTGCGCTCCCGGGGTTAAGATGCCTCTGCCCGGCATGGCACCAAGTCTCCGGGTTTGAAGGCTTCTGGCCTGACCCGGGCGTTGCAGTACCGGGCTGCTTGCTGTCGGTGGGCTTTGTTAAGGTCGGTGTAGTTCACATAGATCCTCGCTGTCTCTTAGTGGAGACAATGGCATTGAGCAAGTTGAGCCCGAGCCGACCCAAGATTTCATTGTAGGCGGAAAGGAGCCTGTCGACCATAACGGTGTTCTGCCGGCGGTGATCTTGAGTGATCTCTCCCTTCACCCTTACGGAATCACCTGTGAAGCCAGCAAGGGAGGTATGCACAGTTCGAGTTGATCAGAGAATGGTTCGTCTTGGAGAAGCCATCATAAGAAAGTACATCTATGGAGCTTCCACTATTAACCATGATACGTTTTTATAGGATGCTTCGACCATGGTAGCATTATTTATATTTTTCTCTCGCTTCCTCCTTCCCTCATGAAGGGGAGTACATTCTCAGGATCCCCTACCCCCTTGGCTTTTGGGTGTACGCACAGCTCCCCAGGAAATCATGCCCACCGACTTCTCGGTAGGACGATTGTCGATGGCTAAAGCTGGTTGAAGAGCGACGAGCGCCTGGGATTCCACTTGTGGTCTGCCCCCCACAAACCTTTTGAGGTAGCCCTTCTTGATTAGTTCTTCAATTTCCCACTTGAGGTTGCGACATTCCTTGGTGTTATGGCCGTGGTCGCGGTGAAAGCGACAGTACTTTAATTTATCACGGCTAGTGGAGGACTTCATCGGAAGCGGGCGCCTCAAGTAGTCATCGCCTTCGATCTTCATGAGGATTTTTGTCCTCGGGGCAAGGAGAGGGATGTAATTCTCCTCAGAAACGGGAGCCCCTCTCGGTCTCGGCAGGTCCCTTCGGGAGTTCGGGACTTGGGGTTCTGGCTTCCGGGTCCCGGGCATCTCGGTGGGGGTTGGCCTCTTCAGTGGCTTCCCGTCGAGCTCCCGCCTCGTACGGTCCGCCTCCTCGGTGCGGATATACTTTTGGACTCGGAGAAGGAGCTCGGAGTAAGTCTTGGGGAGATTCTTGTCGAGCGAGTAGGTCAGGCGGGAAGTCCTGGGCCCTCGCTTCAGTGCCAGCATGGCAACTGGCTCATCAAAGTTATAAATCTCCAACGCGGCAGCCTTGAAGTGGGCCACGTAGTCCCGCAGGGGCTCACGATCCTGCTGCCGGATGGAGAAGAGGCTTTCTGCCTCTCATGGCAACTTCCTGCAGGTGTCGAAGTGGGCCATGAACTTCTGCCCTAACTGGGAGAAAGAGTTGATGATCTCCGGCTCCAAGCGGGTGAACCACGCCCGGGCTGCTTTCCAGAGAGTGGCAGGAAAGGCGACGTAGAGAAGAGCGTTGGTGGCCCCCTGGACCCTCATAAGGATCCAGTAGCTTTCCAGATGGTCCAGGGGATCAGTGGTCCCATCGTAAGGATCCACCTGTGGCATCCGGAATCGATGTGGGATCGGCTCCACTTGGATTTCTTTGGAGAATGGGAGACGGGCATCGTAGCCCGCTGGCTTGCTAGCTGAGCCTTGCATGTTGGCCAACCGACGAGAGAACTCCGCTAGCTTGCGCTCATGTTCCTCTAGGCGCTTCTCCGCTGTGTGCTTGATGGCTTCGTCAATAAATCCCTCCGCCAAAGGAGATGGAGAAGGTGACATGAGTGCGTGGCACCCGTGGTGGGGGGTCTTGCTTCTCCTACCTCGGTGGGGCTTTGACACTGCCCTCCCGAGGTTTGGTGAGCGGCTCTCCCTGTCAGGAGACCCGGCTCATTGTATTTTCGCCGAAGTTTGATGGCTACCTCAATTTTCGGTGACGGCCCGCAGCTGCGAAGGCCTTCCTTGGAAGGAATGCAAGCTATCGTGGGGAGCTGCGGCATGGGCCACCGGGGTCCCTGGCTGCTGGTGGGTAGTCAAGGACCGGTGCTAATACTGAAGCTAGCGCACTACGGTAGCGAGGATCTGCATTTGCTGAGTAAGTGTGGCCAACTGAGACTCTGCTGGAGGTGGTTGAACTGTTGGAGCGGGTGGCCCCGCCTCGAGATTGTGTGGGTTTCCTCGGGAAGGGGAGCCCCCTGCATGGCTGGTGGAGGCCTCTTGTCCTCGTGTTGTCACTATCCTTTCATGGAGTGTCAATCTGCAAAGAGATGGAGGGCTTGTTCGCCCCCTTCCTGGCGCGCCAATCTATTGCCGCCAATATCGTCATGGCCCGTAGCTGTTGCTGGCACCGGAGTGCGCTCCCTTCGCTACCTGGCGGTCCTCTAGTCTTGGACCTGCAAAACAGGGGTTAGTAACCCGAGCCGGGGTTTTCGGTGGGGGCACTCTGATGGTCAAGTCAATGACGATCCAGGGGAACAGATCCTCCAAGTCGAGCCCCTCTTGATGGACCCCACACGAGGAGGTGTGTTGTATAAGAGTGGGATGCAAGTGTGTCGGGGAAGTGTGGCCTGGTTAGAGGGAGTCTCTGTATGGCCCTTCCGCCCGACCTTGCTCAAGGATACTGGTGGTGCTGTGCTCCTCTTCCTGGTGGAGCGTGCACTTGTGTTCCAGTGTCGTGGCTTGTGCCTTGCTTGTGTTGTGATTGTTACCTTCGAGTTTTTGTGAACTAGGAGGGCTGAGCTCGACTCCGACCACAGGGCTCGATCTCCGAGGGTCTCACTCTGGAGGGTAGAGTGCGGCTTTGGCCTAGGCGTCCCGAGCTCGCGGGACCGACCTGGCGGAGGACGAAGCTCGACTCGTTGTCTCGAGGGAGCTCAGCTCGGCTCGGCAAAGGAGTCCGAGCAGGAGAATTGATGTGGCGTCCGACGCGGCGGCTTCCATTGACGTGGCGCCTGTCGGTTTCTCCGTGTCAGCGATCCCGCCACATTATACAGAGATCAATTTAACTAGATTTTTAAAATACATGGATCACTAAAAAGTATGAGAAACTCAAAAGAATAAGAAGCATCTCCTATTCAAATTATTATTATTATTTATATTTTTTTTAAAACCTAGAATACATAGCTCTTTTTACTTGCAATTGAATTGGACAAATTCGATTCTTGATTAAAAAATTGCTCATCATTGAATTAGGGTCCAATATGCATGTCCTATAGGCTATGCTTAATCATGGTCCTCATGTTAACCAATTTAGTGCAATTTATCAATATATAAAGTTCAGATCAATCATCATGATAAAACCCAAGATGGTTGTTCATGATAAGCCCTTAGCTCTATTCTAGTCCTTCACGAATAGGCTTGAAACAATGGTCCAACTTAGAAGACTGTAAACCCATGGTGTTATTTTGTACCAGGTTCTGGTTGATCCATCAAACCTTTAAGAGGACAGGTACTCATATGTCATGGTTGGTTGTAAAATTGTTAAAGATGAATGACATATGATAAGGTTTTACATGTAGTGATGATCCTGATGGATTTTACATAGATCCATATTTAATTATCTTTTTTTTTTTTAGAAAAATCCATCTTCAATTATAAGATCCTCAATTGCTTAGATAGTAATTATAATTTTGTTTCAAAGACATCGATTATAATAGCATCGCCATTCTTCTCAAAAAAAAAAAAAAAAAAAAGCATTAAAGGCTATAATTTTGCATTTCATAAATACAATTTTATTTTTAGTTAGTACACTTTACTTCTTCTATCTTAAGTGAAAATTAAGTTAATTAAAATATATATATATATATATATATTTAAAAATATAGAAAGCACCTTATAAATAAAAGCAGAAAAACTTTTACAACTAATGAAATATGAAGATCACGTTCATATGCAGAAGTACTTTGCATTGTTCTTGGTCAAATAAGTGTGGATGATTAATCTTTTGAATTAATCGATATCACAAATGAAATCACACCATTGGTGCATGGTAGATGACAGCAAGCAATTGCTTCCATCTTGATTTAGTTTGGAGGGCTATCGTTCGAAACAAATTATGAGGTCAATGTGCACATACCTTGTTCTTTAATGAACACCAAGTTTTAGTCAAATTGTTTGGCCTTGCAAGCATTTGATATAATTTAACTGATTCCATAAATTAAAAGGTTTTGTACTTGATTAGAGGTAAGAAATTCTGATAATTTACTGCATATGATAACAACTAATTAATGATTCATAGGTAGCATGCAAGCCAAAAATGAGTTCAAGTACAACATGATCCATGATGGAGATCTGATAGACTAGTATATAGTGGTTGTTGTACCATATATTTTACATGAGCATAGAGTAATTTGCATGTACCTGATAGCCATCTGTCCATGATTGTTATATAAACCAAGCAAGGACATTTAGGCATGTTTGCCTTTTAAGTGACTTTTATCACCCCAAGGACTTTAGATGAGCTAAATGACAAAGGAGCTTTTGAAGTCTCAACAATATGACAAAAAAGGGGCCCTATAACCAATAATTAACTTAAAAACCATATAAATATAATTACTCTGCTTAAAGCTAGAGTTTCTGAAGTTTCAAAATCTGCATGTTATTTTACTTTCATGACCAGCAACAGCACTATTATCCCTCCCTCGCCCTCCCCCAATTTTTTTTTAATAATATTTTTTTAAAAAAAACACATGCATAGGATTTTTTTTTTTTTTGATAATAAAAAAAAGGAGGAGTTAGATCCCGGGCATGGCCATCCCCAGACGGTCCCCCAATCCCAACCAGAAAATGTTCGATACATGATGCATATTAATTTTTTCACGACCATTCCCCACCCGAAGGTGAGTATATCAACTTGACTATCACCGGCGTCAGCCGAGTGAACGGGATTTATTATATATATTTCTGATTTGTTTACTATCACCGGTTAATAGGAATTCCAGGATCATTTTATTAATTTTTTTTTAATTTTATTTTATTACCAAACAGGACTCAACCCTCATTTTTATACCCTCAAAGTTTCAATTTTTTGAAATTCTTTTGTTGTTGTAGGTAGAATTTGGAGTGGGATACGGTGGGTTCCAAATGGTGGGGATGATTTATGAAGTCTCGAGTAGTTAAAAAAGAAGTCTTTCTATTTTTGGGTAAATGTTAAATATGAAGTCCTTGGTGCAGTGATGGTGGCATAGACATGGCCCCATCTGAGATCATAGGTTTTAGATTTGTTGGTCATTAAGATAGTATGGTGTTAGTGGCTTGCTTAGATCCACTCATTCCATTTGCTTGACCTCGAGCCATTTGCATGAATTCAAAATTTTCACTGAAAAAAAAAAAAAAAGGATTTTAATACTATATAATAATTCATGGTCTCATCTATATATATATATATATATATATATATATATATATATATATATATATACTGTATAAATATGTTGATCATTTATAAGCACCTAATTTTTTTTTTTATGTAGATAGCTGCGCAAATTCTCACACTTTCATAAAAAACTTGGGTAGTTGCCTAGTAGAAAGATCATTCCAAGATAAAATAAAAGATTTGAAGAAGACTAGTAGATCCTGTCGGTTGGCATACATCAAATGGTAGACAACCGTAAAATTCATTGGTTCCATCATAATCCTCCAACTATAAAAGCTTGGGCCCCACCAGTTGATGTCTCTTGATTCAATTGGTTGTCTCTCTCTCTCTCTCTCTCAATGAGAAAATTGTCCATCATACCTCATTCAGCCCGTACATGACACTTTGCACCATTACCATATGATCTTTATTTATTATTTTTTGTTAAGAATCATATCCAAGTACTCACCATAAACAAGTTGACATTTAATTTGTTACCTAGCTCTTAATGTAATATTATGTGAAATTAATTATTAGACCAATAATTATAAAATTAGAATAGTTAAAGGCTGCCGTCATGATAAGAGTCCAATTTGACAAACCAAAGTAAAGAGCTTAGGATTAGGATGGTAGTTAGCCAGGCTTGTCAGTGTTTTGATGCTCATGCTTTGTAATACCTAACACATCAAGCAACTTTTTTATTGTTACTTTTTTTTTTTTTTTTTTTTCCACGAACCATTTTATTTTGCTTCCATTGCTATATCCCCGAGGTAAAATCTTAAACTTTATCACCAAATGAACGACAAATACATCGAACATGAATAAATTACATCGAAGTGCATATTATGCTGATACCAAATGTGGTTGTCTTGCTTTTCTCATGAAAATATAATTGGAGTTGCCCGTCTCTTTTTGCAATTGTAAGCATATTTGTCCAAAGATAACTCAGGTTGTAGGTTATCTTTTTTTTTTTTTTTTTTTGATAAAAAAAAAGGGGAGGAGTTAGATCCCGGGTGTAGCCACCCCCAGACGGTCCTCCCAACCAGGAAATGTTCGATACACGGCGCATATTAATTTTTCCGCAGCCATTCTCCACCCGAAGGTGAGTACGGCGCATATTAATTTTTTCGCAGCCATTCTCCACCCGAAGGTGAGTACGTTAACCTGACTATCACTGTCATCAACCAAGTGAACCGGATTTATCGACAGGAACTTCAAGATTATTTTATTAATTTTTTTCTTTTTTTTATTTTATTTTTGGACTATTTTTTTATTTTTTATTTTATTCCCGGACTTTCTTGTCGAAATATGTCAAAACCAAGACTCGAACCCCTGCCAGCTGGTTGTGAGAAAACAACCAACTGCACCATATTATAGATGGAGACTAATTTCCATCCCGAAAGTCCTAATCCACGTTCACCAACCCACGTGCGCGGGTGTGCGTCGCGCGACCCAGGCCCAGGTGGTCGGGTGCTGGGCGTGCGTTCCATTTTTACGTGCACGGATTTTGGCGCGGTGACGTGGCTTCATATGAGGCACTTGTTTGTCTCGATCCAACTGCCCAGAAGTCTTCTATGGAGATTAGGAGTCTAGAGTTTTGTATTTTTTTGGATTCTTGAATGCCTACGAACCCTATTTCTTGTACTCTATATAAATAGAGGCTGTGAGGGTTTATGATTATTGATGAAAAAATAAGGTTTTTCGAGAGATTTGTAAGTGAGATTTCAGAAAGAATATCTGAGATATTTTGTGAGTACCTCCGGGTGCATTTGAGAGAAATCCTGGAATCTTTTAAGGGGATTAAAAGAGTTTCTGAGAGAGAGTATTTTGAGGGCTTATACCTGATTCAACTCTTAGTGAAGCCTTGCAGATACTGTGCCGCCGTGGACGTAGCCCAGTTTGGGTGAACCACGTAAAATCCCCGTCTCTAGCTGGTTTTGATTCTTGTTTCTTATATTTTTCTGTTTATTTATTTATTTTTTGTTGATTATATCGTAACTGCGTGCTTGGCCATGTTAATAACGATCCTATTAAAAAAAAATTTTATTTAATTTCTTCTCACACCACTCATTAGTGATGGTCGTAGGTTATCTTTGAGGGAGAGTCCATGCAACTCATAATCTCATCATTGATACCTATTTAAGGTTATGAATGCTATGCACTAAATGGACTTGATTGCACTTCATGTCCAGGAGATAAAGCTGAACCTCCCTGCTCCACTGCTTTCTTAGCTAGCCAATGAGGTGCTCATGGAATGGCCAAACGTCACCCAAGCCCCACCTAGAAAAGACAATCTAACTTTCATATACTGACCATTTCCTGGCTATCAAGTGGGACAATTTGTGCCAATAGTTGAACAAGGGTAACAATATTTGTTATGCCTTTCATCCTATCTATTTTAGTCATAACTTGTTTTGACACGTTTTAAACTTTTGACCTCTTTTTTTGTTTTTTTGGGTAGAACTTTTGACTTTTTCTTAAAAAAAAATTGGAAGGGGAGCAAGATGGTGATCGCTATCTTACTCATATATATTTTTTTAAACTACGACGGTAGGTTTCTCTCTATTTTTTAAAAAATTTGAATTTTACATGGGTTATAAATGGTTTGAATTTTTTTAACCGAATCGTAAATAGATCAAATTTGGAAACTTATTTAATAAAAGGATCATGTATGAATTCTAAAATTTGACATATCTAAAAAATAGATTTGATTCGGATTGAATCTTTTTTTATCCGATCTGAGCCTGATCTGACTCGTTGATGCTCGACCCAATCCGATTGTCACTTCTAGGCTAATTAAGTGATTGATTGGTTTGCAGGTATGGTTCAACATCTGAATACTTCCTTATGATAGTCCATGATTTTTCAAGAATTTATTATATTCATTAATAATTACTTTAGCTTTTTTTTTTTTTTTTATCTTCTATATATATATATATATAATTTTATTGGTGTTCTCACTGTACCAGGTCTTAAAAAAAAAAAAAAAAAAAAAAAAAAAAATCAGAATAATTCATAAATTCCAAGATGTAACGCCACAAATCCACTGTCGGCGAGCCTTTCCCAACGCATCTTGAACTTTGATTTTTTTATTTTATTTTTTTTCATTTATGCCCGACAAGTATGCTCCTGGCATATTTAACTTTCTAAATCATATTTGTACCTCGGAACCATGGAATCACGCAAGAATCACTGTCAAGATGTGGGCAGGGTGGAAATTGGGATTATGCGCGTAACAAATTATTCCACGGCGTTGCCAATCCTTTCCCACTTTGGCTGATAACAGAAAAAGTTCGAAATTTCTTCTAGCCAAGGGCTCATCGATCCGTAAAATTTCTTGGCATGGTTTGCCAAAGGTCAGCAATCCCATTGAGTGGATGCTTGACCAACTTCCTGATATATTGTATACATGTCCTCTCTGACCTTTTCTTGTCCTTTGCGAGGAACACAACCTGCCGCATGACCTAATCCATGTCACCAAGCAGGCCTGTGATGGTGACAGCCAGCCCTCACGCTGGTTGAGTGTATACTACCAGATGGCACGCAATAATTGCAACACCACCGGTTCGGATGTCGAGCTCGTGCCATCCCTTCCTCTCCTCTAATGAGCACAATTTAAATCGGAAGAAAACATCTTACAATTATCTATCAAGACAATGCTCGAATACAGGTCCTTTTGAGGTTGATTTGTTGAAAGATAAAGGGATGGACAGAGATCGAGTTGGCAAAGATAAATAAGCTTGATATATGATGTGCAAAGAGAGTCTAAACAGGGTGGTTAATCACAATCTATCGAATCAATCAGGAAAATGAAAGTGTATGATGGAGTCCGAACAGAGCTAAATCGAGACAACCCATACTTGTCCTGCATGAATGATACCTTCAAATAAAAGGACAATTTTTAACTTCTTCGTTTTAAAATATCAATCACTTTTGATTCAATTTGCATGGAAGTGCATTACCTCACCACTGGCTTGATTCTTCCGTACACTAATTTCATGAGAAACATGTTCGTTGTATGGTTCCTCCTTTATTCCACTTTTGTTTCTTGTGTCAAGCAACTCAATATAATTTGTTGTCGTGCATGCATTTAATTTGGTCCAAGGACAATGAGTTTTTTTTTTTTTTTTCCTCCCCCCCCTCTTGTTAGAGTACAATGAAGGTGATGGTTGATAAATGGGACGATATTAGTTTATTTTCAGCTAGGGTCTGTCTTTATGCAGGAGAAGGCTTGTGTTTAGGTAGGATTCGTTTACATGATTCATGGCAAGTCCACTTCAGAAGGACCTCAGGAAGAGGTGGTGACCGTGGTTTTGGTTGCTAAGGTGGGTTGACAGGGACGGGCATTACGCCACAAGTCTTTTAGTTCCAATTGATTTCAGCTATGCCTACCCTTCTTGTCACGCTCCTCCCATTTGTTAAATTATTACGTACTGGGCATATGTAATGAAGATGACAGGAAACAACAATATTTGATGGATGCTATGATTCTATGCAATTCTGGTCATGCTCCTTTTTTTTTTTTTTTTTTTTTTTTTTTTTTTTTGCAATTGATGAACTAATTCCTGATTTTTTTTATTTTTTTTTTTTGGGTGCTTTTCACATGTTCTTTCTATACAAAAGATAGAGAGGTGAATGTGGGCATGATGTTATAGAGAGGAGTGTTTTCAAAGGCAATGGCTAAGAGAGAGATTTTTTATTTTATTATTTATTTATTTATTTATTTTGTGTTTTGTTGTTTGTTTTTTGTGTGTGTGTGTGTGGAGTGGAGGCTAGGAAAGCAGCCACCGTAATTTATGAGGAAAGAAAATAAAAAGGAAACAGAGGCTAGCTGCACAAAGAAAGAAATTATAGAATATAAAAACATAGACCAAGAAGAAAAAGGAAAACTTCAGTTAAACAAGGAGCTGTGGCGAAGCGAAACGAGCACGAGGATCCAAATCGATTACACGGTCAAGTGGTGGAGAAGCCAACAATGCTCTGATTCCCCTAATTTTGAACCAAATAGCTTAGAATGTTCAACAAGATGTTCGATGGAAGAGAGATGCGACCAAAAATAAAATATATGTACACTGAAAGCTCTGATCTTTGCCTATTTAAAAAGATGAAGTCACCTTTAAGAGAAAGATGAAGTTACGTTTATTAGGAATTTGTGTTCTCACCAACTAGAGTTGGACACACGTTGATGCAGGTGAGAAATAATCATATGGTGCGGCTCGTACAAAATAGCAAGTAAGAGAGGAGAGAACATGAATAGAAAGGAAAATTCAAGATAAATACAAATAGCAAAGGACTTAATTGAGAGAGGAGTCGCATCTCTGAGCATTGCTATTATACAGAGGAAGATTTACAAAAGGATTTACGAATTGTTTGCATTGCTATGATACAGACATAAAAGTTTTATAAAAAATATTGTCTTATTGTTTTTCATATGGTTAGTTTTATTATATTTGTCAAGTCATGAAACTGGAAAAAAAAAGAGTTTTATGAACCTCATTTTTTTAACAAAATCTAGTTTATAAAACTTATATCTATGACTAGTTTACAAAACTTTCGAGCAACAAATGTCCCTTTGGAACTTATGGTTTCTCATCATTAAAACTTTCAAGGAGAAGATTTATGGATTATGGTCCACGTCTTCCAAATATCACAACTAGGTAGGGATGGCAATAAAATCCAAATCCATGGATACCCGATCCGACCCGACCCGATTGGCCGGGTAGTCAACGCTTTAACCGGGTTCGGGCCGGGTTTGGATAAAACCCGAATGCTTAACTTTGGTTTGGACCGGGACTGGGTAGATACACATCTGACCCGAACCCGACCCGAATTATTTTAATATTTAAATATATATAATTAATATATATTTTATTAATTATAATTATTAGCTATTAAATTTTAAAATACTTGAATCCTATATCCTAATCATTATATATATATATATATTGAAAAAAAAAAATTTCATCCTATTCTATTCAGGTTGAATTCAAAACAAGATCATAATTAATTTTTTACCAACTTTATAATATAAATTTTGATTGAGTATAAAATTAATTGCCGTTGAACTAAAATTGTAGTTAAATTTTATTTGTTTAATATATGTATAATTTATAAAATTGTAGATGATTTTAAAGTTGATAAAAATAAAAAATATTTAATATGACTCAATTGGATTCGGGCCGGATAAACTCGATTACCCGATATCCAATTGAGATGGGTTTGGATAAAAAAAATCCAATCCCGATAATATTTGGGCCGGGTTTGGATAGTGTATTGAATATTTGGATTTGGATTTGGATAGTTATGCACCCGGCCCGAATCCGGCACATTGCCATCCCTACAACCAGGTCAATTTGTCACCTTCCAAGTTTTCCTACTATATGATAAATTATTGCAACTTGAACATTTCAAGAATGGTTTGAAATGGAAATTTTCTATGCTGCCATGATGTTGATCATGTGAAAGTGAAATGATAGTGACATATGTCATGATCGAGAAGTAGAAGGCATAACAGTAATGAAACAATGTTGGTGATGGCCTGCTCTTCACCTTGAACCAAACAAAAAAAAAAAAGAACTAGAAGGGTGCATGATAAGCTCTTTATACAAGCTTAGTGGCTTACACTGGACACAAGGTCATGGACTAAACCTGATCAAAATACCTCTAAAAACCTCCACACCATCTGTAATAGTTTCAAAATCCTGAAATGCATCGATAACATTCAAACCAGTCATCTCGTTTTAATAAAGGAGAGGTACCAAATACCTGAGCTGAGCCTCAATCCACTAAAGCATTAGACAGGCTTGAATGGTGCTTTCTTAAAGCTGAGCTGAAAAATTAAAATGACCTAAGTTATCTCTTGTTCTCTACAATAGAAGAACGAAATATTCTTTATAATAAAAAAAAAACCCAATGAGTTTTGGTTGTTTTGGATAATATATAACCATTTTCTTGGATTAATCATATAATTGTTCATGATACCAAAAAAAAAAAAAAACCCACTGCTATTACAGTATCTTTTGAATTAACCAGACATTATATCATGAGGACAGGATTCCCCTAGCATAGATTGACTTCTATACAGATACACCAATCATCATGACTTATACAACCAATATATTTGCTCTTGTATCATATTTTTCTCATCACAAACATCTAGAAATAATTTCCCACTTTGTCGACTACATCTGCAGTTGCTTGAATTGCAGCGTCCAAGATGGCAGGTCAGCTATTGATGCATCAAGCAAAAGGCAGAATCCACCATACTGCCCTCTATACATAAGATATTCGTATGCTAAAATGGGTGAAAACAACTGGATACCTAACAGCATTTCAGATCTACAGTTGATACATGCTTTCATTTTCCTTTCATTCTCTTTCCCAGCAGTTATACATGCTTTTTGAATGCAAAGCCTTTGTCCTTCAGAAGAGAAGCACCTGAAATAAACTAGACACAGCAGTAATACAATCCCAGAAATAGAAACCTACACTCTGAGGAATGAGAAAATTGTTCGAGTAACGTAGTATACCTGTAACATGATAAAGTATACTGAGTTGATAACTAAACTATTTCTAGATATAATGGAGAAAGGAGCACAATGAGACTAATTTGTAAACTAACAAGTACAAAAATGTCACCAACCAGTCTCCATTGCAGAAACAAAGATTTTACAGTAGTAATAGCAAACAGAGATGGTCAGAAACATATGATACCCCGAGTGTTAATAGACTGCATTTCATCGCCTTTTCTGTTGTCTGCATCAAACTCTACAGAACACTCACCATATGTACCACTACATATCACGTTTCATATTTCACCAATCAAAAAACATAGAACAAACTTTACGATTAGAAGTTGGTGCCCTCCTCTCCAATATGTTAGATTACCCACAAAGTTGAATAATTGAACAGACATGTCAGGAAACTGATCAGTTCACAAAATGCTTTTAAACAACCTCCAAATACCAAAAAGTGAAACTTACAATACTTGTATGACTGCCATAGACTAAACTTACTTTTGAAAAGCATAAAGTATCTGGAAACTTAACATACAAGCCAAGCATTTTCAGCACAAAGAGAAACTATCGTATTTATCATACCCACATTTTCTTTGTTGCTTCCATCCTTTCAAGCAAGCCGGCTATCTCAGCTTGCATCCTCATCTTCATGTTATGGTAGTCACAGTGAGAGTTCTCAAGGAATTTAAGCTCGTCAAGCTTCTTCCTCCGGTGCTCCTCAGCCTCCTGTAGACAAAGCTTTGCAAGCTTGGCTGTGTACTCCTCCTCCAGCTTCTCAGTCTTGGCATGGGCAATCTGGCGGTAGCCCTCCACTTCCCTCCTGGCTTCATCTGCAAGCCTCTGGAAAAGATTTGCTTCCGCCTCTTTCATCTTTACAATAGTCTCCAAGCTCTGAAAGCCATCGGCTGGGGCGAAACGGGCTTCAAGTGCAAGAGGTTTTGGGTCTGTTTTGATAGCATCTATTTGCATTTCTAGTATAGAGCTGGTTGGTTTGAAATTAAATACAGACTTTGAAGGGGTAACAGTTGTTGATGGAAGAGGAAGTGTGTCTGCATGCTTGTTTGCTTGAGTTCCTAGTAGGTTTTTGGAGGAGCTGCCAGTAACAGAGAACTCTGTAACTCCATCTGCAAAGTATGAGATAATCAACTGTTAGGCGAGGATTTAAGTCCAAATCCTCAACATTACAGATATGCCACTGTTGGATATGGAAAAACTCCGTCGTTTAAATTAGGTGCCATGCAGGTTCATGTGTGGGCAGTGTCATGTGCATGTGATATTAATCGCTTTTTTATCACGCATCTATGTGTAAATTTAGTTTGTAACACAATCTCAGAGTTCTTTCAATGTTACAAATTTAAATTGGTTTCCCATGTAATGATAGAGAAACTAATAAGAGAAAAGATTGATTAATTCTAATAATTGTATAACATAGTAATTTAGTATGTTCAAGCAACACCATGGGCAAGCACATCATCAATATATGGCATCAGTTCATTACCATAAACACCACAGCTCTGAAAGAATTATTTGCAAGCTCCATTTAGAATTCCAATTGTCTCTTTTTAATTACCATAACTCAGCAACTGCATGGTATGTCTTCTAGCAATAACTTACCAATGACAGACTACTAACAGACAAACTTGGGAAAAAAGTATTACCAGGGTGTTAGAGAAGAGTGCAGTTATGTTTTCATAGAAGTATAAGAAACCATAAGATAATTATCAGGGCAACATGAGAAGAAAATCAGTCAAGATGTTCAGTGATTACTTTGTTTCCCCAAATATTAGGACCTTAAGATTAAGATTATCTTAAAATTGCACAGAACATATCACACAGCTGATTGTGAACAAATTCAGTTCACAAGACCTAGCAAGCTATTTTGAGGTGTTTATTCTTTAACCCTCCCTCCCATATCTGACAAAGATATAAACATGAATCAAACTCCAAATTCCATATTTTATCCTCATGCATGCATCCCCTAAAACGCTTTTGTCCCCGCCACAACTATGGCATTTCATACTTAAACAAAATTTGCTTATGATGCTGTCTAGATTCATGGGAGAAAGTTCATGATGTAGTACATAATGTGTTGAAAATGAGTCATATCAGCAGGCTATCAAAATAGTTAATGGGGTGTGCTTAAAATCTCTATTTGGAGTTGAGTAGTGGAGATAGAAGTCTGGGTCAGGAATGTCATTTACAGGGCTTAGCATGCGATGCTATTTATGGCAAAGTTTAATGGATAGAATCTTAATGGAGCATGTTTAAAAAAAGGCTTGGAAGACTTTATTAAGAGATATCTTGGTCCATGTTAGAATAACAATCATACGCTGATCATCAATTGACAGTGATGACCATAAGCCAATAACTAATTGAGAGTACCAATCATAGCTGTGCAGCCATTCTGCTTTAGGAATGGCAATGGGTAAGGTGTACCAGCAAAATTTACCCTGCCTGCATCCAAACCCATTTGAAATCTTACTACCTGAACCCGTTCCAAAAACCTGATTACACAATTATCCAAAAATCCCAAACCCGTCCAATTAAAAAATGGTAAATATGTCAGGTACCTGAATCTGCCTAATTAACCTTTATTTGGGTCGGGTTGTTCAGGTACCGAACTTGCCCAATCAACCCAAGTAACCAATAGTTAGGCTTTCTAAAGATATGGATTTCAAATTCTCACACCTGCTATTATGTAAATACTTCTATAAACAATTATAAAATACATACATAATCAAATTCAAGTATCGGGTACCCGAGGGTCGGGTACCCGAGGGTCAAATCCCAAATTCATCCCAAAGCTGAACGGGTTTTTATTTTAAGACCCTTCCCAAATCCTATAGGGTATTGTTAATCAAGTCATATTAGGATTCGGGATGGGTCAGGTACCTTAAAAAACCACCCGACTGCCATCCCTATTCTGCATTACATGTCCAGATTCATCTAATGTCAATAGCCGACTATGCCTCATGCTTTAAATATTGCTGGGCACAGGGATAAAAGAAGAGAACTAGAGCATGAGAATGCTTGGTTCATTTTGTTTCCAATTCCTTCTTAAAAAAGAAATTCAGAAAACCAAAAGTACAAAAACATGCTTTAAGAAGCAATGAATGGAGCTAGCTATTTGTAACATGAAAGTTCAAAGCAAAATTTGTAACAACTAAAGAGCTAGCTTTTTTTTTTCATTGTATTCAGAATTTATTGTTCTACATTGAAATAGCAAACCTCATTTTGCTTTCTTATTGCTTCTTGATCATTTTTTCCTTCTTCAATGCTGCATAAAAGAAAAATATGAACTATCTTGCAATTTTACTGCATAAGAGGATGGCCAAGGATACCAACAATACTAGAGCTTTACCATAGATGACAACTTAAGGACAGAATAATCTGGTATTACAAGAGGAATTATCCAATAGTGAAACATTGTATAGAGAACAGTAACTGGTGACAGTGCAAGTTGAGTTGCTTAACTAGGTAGCTGCCATTTATAGATCACCAAAAATCAGATGATCATCTTTAGGATGCCAAGAAAGTCACTACTGGCAAGGTTTTAGGAATTGGTGCCAGTGAATACAGGTTGCTCTCACAGTACACGCTGTGCTGGCACCCTTGCTGCACTGTGACAAAACAAAAGAAAAGGAAAAAAATCCTCTTCTTATTAAATGTATCCATGGAAAGAGTTAAATAGGTGTCACGCTGACCCATGTCAGGAGCCAGCGCTAGCTCAGTACAGACACAATTGAGATTTGAGACCATTGTAACCATACACCAGCTTATACTTTCACCAGGTGGAAACAACTTGCCAAGTGAGTGATGGCCAAAGATGATGAAGCTTCTTGATAACAGAAAGTTCAGAACAAGGATCACATATAATTGAAGAATATGTCACCAAGACTGAATTATTCCTATAAAATTGACTTATCATGGTGCAGCAGTTTTTCTTTTCCAGGGCTTTACAACACATCAATAACCAGAATCTTTTTAAATTTTTCCAGTTTTGTCACAGACCATGTCGCAGTAGTTGGTGTAATATGATGTGCTATGCAGAAACGTGAGTGTGGCCAAGGATGTGGAATTTTTGGAAGGGTAAGATGTTAAGACTAAACCCTAAAAGCCAGGGCAAGATTGGGCGTGAGTGTAGAAACAAGGAGCAATAAAATTTATATCAGGAAAAAGTTGCTGCATGCTGTATAATATGAACCTACAATTTATTTAGCTAATGTTATTTTGAATATTACTGACCAATTTATATTGGAACAAAGGGCTTAGGGAGGACTGGCTATAGGAAGAAAAGAAAGGAAAGATAGGTCAGGGTTCAATCTGGAGCCAAACTCATTCTGAACTTGGAGTTCAACTCCTACCTTTTAAACAGTATAATTGATGATGACCCAGGCCAAAATATTTCGGATTTGGAACCAAACTTTGACACATGGTTTGCTGCACCAGACTATACTGCCCGGTAACGGGTCAACCTACCATATGTAAGGCACCAAGGCTTCATAGCCCCTTGTGCCTGAGTGTCAGTACTGAGGTATGTACCATATTGCCACTCAGTATGCGATACGGTATCAAGACTGCACACCATGCTTTAGCCTGCACTTAGTCTTTACATGCAAAACCTCGACTACGACCTGCATGCTGGCTTGGATTCAACCATGAGAATTGAAACATCACAAGTGTTTGCCTTGTACTTCCTAATTTTCATTAGTTGCTAATCAAAAAAAATCCCGATATTACTTGTCACATCTTATAAACATTCTGGAGAATGGATGCTCAATTTCTTAGATGGTTTTCATCTCAATCAGGATCTCAAGTGAGACACCAAATTGTACCACTATTCAACACCCATAGATACAATTTATATAAAATTTAGGCTCTTAATATTTTGACCAATATAACTAATATCAAAATCATAATCATCTAACCTTATCCCAACTATTTGGCATTGGTTTGACCAATATAACTATAATATCTCATGATATCTCATGATATAAATACTTCTACATTGTTCAGAAATCTCAATCTGTTTTTTTACCATCTTCTTAAGAACTTTTGATTATCAAAAATCCAGATTAATGCAAAAAGTAGTGCATAATTCCGTCTTCAACATACCAGCTGATATTTTCATTTGGATTGCTATATATGTTTAGATATTGGAATATCTGGATCATTTTTAAAATCCTCTAGCTTCCCTCTTAGCCACGATATTATCATGTCTGGTTCATCTTGGTAACAGTTACACATTGAGATGTTTGAATTACTGGCCTTCCAAATTTTGATTTTACAAGAGTTTACTGCTAAGTATAATTTAGGTCCTAGTATATATATTGTATTAAAGCACTTAATACATAATTTACTAGCTATATTTGGACATGGTTAGTAGCAACTATACTGTGTATGCTGATCTGTCAGCTCGTATCAATCTGTGCAAGTAGAGTAATTATTTGAGACTTGATACAGACAGGCGTGGGGACTCAATACACCTTGGTCCTTGGTTTTAGCATACCGAGCCAAAACTGCCCCATATTGTGTTGTATCAAGGAGTATCAACTGCATATCCACCTTGTACTACTCACTACATCATTTTTCTTTTTTGATATTTTTTGCTCACTTGTGCCATGGCATTCCAACCCTATTTTAACCCAGTATCGCGTACCATGCCATACTGACCTATGACATGCACGGGCATATACATGAATATTTTGTCCTCGGTAAAAACTAACACAAGCCCCCTTTTTTTGCAAAATGGAACTTGGAATACAATGGGTAAAACATGATGCAACATCATGCATTTTCTCAAACTCCTTGTAGGTAACTCCATCTTCACTTGTCTTGCACTTTTTGGAACAGATTAACAAGGCTCCAGTTGGCCATCATCTCATTCCATTCCATTCACCATCTTATTTTTCCATCTTTCTCCAATTAAGAGATATAACATAACCAATTACTACAAATTTAATAACATATGTGCCCACTTCCTACAGATTTGCCTATTCATTTCCTTCTATCTTCATTTTCTTTCTTTCCCCTTCTCACATTAGATGGAAGTGTTTGTTCCCATTACCTCAAATTCATTAATTTAATCTCCAAGCAACTAAAATAATGGCCCATTGAGAATGTTCAAGGAAAGAACAAATGCGACACTACACGTCCAGTAACAATTGATACTTTAAATAATAATTCCTTACAGTTTGATATTTCTTGGATAAAACCAAGATATAGGTAATGTATATATGGCACTTACTATATCCAATAGGTATGGGCATGAGATAGATGCATGCATCTCTGATTCATGCATACGAACCAATGCAAACTGAAATTGATATGTGCTAGCATAAGCCCATTTTCTATCTTATAGCCCTTAGCATAGCACTTATCGTGGCAATCCGTGATCAGCACAAGTATGGCATGCTTTTCTTAATCCTTACGATAGAACATCTTGACTTTGTCTGGAGACAAATTAATATAGATGCCATAGCCAATACCAACCGCTACCACATACTCCTTGAAACTATAATTTGGCTAGCAACAAATCTATTGCCCTACAAAAATGCTTATCCATTCCCAGAATAGGTTACCAATCAGATTTAATGAGAACAACCTTTCTAATTATCATATATTATCTCCTAAGGCTCCAAATTATAGATATTCATTGTTCTGATCATCCACATAGTCTGATCTCAGCCTATTTATATTCTGCCACAACAATAGCTATTGCAATGTTAAACTAAATATATTTCAAAAGTCATCAAATGAGATAAAAGGAATAGATGGTTCACACAGGAAGAATTAAAGAAACTCCTGCTAAAGTGAAAAAAAATAATGAAGCTGCTCTTTCACATGTAACATCAGCATCTCCAGGTTGATCATAAGAGAAGAGAAAGATATATGCTCAATCACATCCTCTGCTGTTTAGAAGCTTCTTATCCCTGGAGAACTAAATCTTATTGCATAGAGACCATCTCTGGGAACAAAGACTTCCATAAGTAAGACAAACATTGTAAACTTTAACTCTCAAAATCATTATATTGTAGGCATTGCAAGACATTCCTCAAAGATAAAAATTTTAATTTAGAATGAAGACGTCATAAAGCAGTTAATTTTGAGTGGTGTTTAACAATAGTATCATGCCAAGCAGTGCAGGGTGTACCATATCCACCAAGGATTGTATCAATACCAGTATGGAGCTTGGTAAGTCCCCCACACCAAGACATGGTTCTATTCATTGTGCAGGCTCCAATAGTGTACCATGTGTCAGTAACCAGGCAAACCAAAAGTCCCAGTACATGGACCAATGGCTAGATATAAGACACTGATTTCCGGTGTCTAAAAGTATCTTCTATTCTCTAATTCAAATGTTTCTAATAATGTGCATTAATGCAACATCAATGTTTCACATAAAAGCTTAAATGGAAAGCATAAACATAACTCACATTCCTTTTCTGAACTATTTAAGGTCAGCTCCATACATCCACTTTGCCATTTACTCATATAAAGAGGCATATCCTTGGACCATTCAAAGCATTCCCAATCCTGTTTTTAAGCCCATAGACACCAACTTCACCCTATTTTGCTCTTATTAAACATATAGCTAAATAGATGAAGTCCTCTCTTTTATCAGACCTTTTGTGGTTTTTTACGATCAATGAATTATTCTCAAATATACCTTCTCCACAATTACCTATCCATAACTATGCATGCTATCACTATGGTCCATAAGCTTCTTCTAATGCACAAAGCTAACGCAATCCTAGATTCACTGTTTCCAACTTGCAGTATAAGAGTAGATGAGTGAGAAAGACCAGTCCTAAATGCTTATGTGGTGTGTACAAGACATCTATATATAATATTTTTATAATCTGAAAAATAGAATATATTTATCTAGTTAATCTACCTTAAGAAATACATGTTATATGAATTTAGGGGAAAATAATGCTAGAGTAAATTGATTAGTACTTCATCTTGATAAGTAATGCTCCCATGTTACCATATATCCATTTGGATCCTTGCATGTCCACCGCTCTCTTCATGAGAACATAAATTTTAGCACCAACATTCTTGATCACTCAACAATGATAGCCTTCTAATTGTAATTGAAGACAATCCTTTAAATCTTCAAGTAACAAATGCAGCTAAGTAGCACTAAATATGGTGTATCCTGGGACAAACAAAGGGCCGGACCAGCCCAAACAAAGACCTGACCAGGAAAAAAAAAAAAGCTTGGGCTTAGATTTTAGGATCATAAGCCAGGATATATGCAGACCACATTGTAAGGCCGAGGACACATGCAAACCACATTGGCCTATGCAGCTTGGCCATAGATAGTGACCATGCTGGCCCAAAGCAATGCATTCTAGCTCACTAGATGCATCTAGACATGCTGGCACATATGCAGCTACATGGACTATATTTTAAAATGGTGTACCCAGATAGGCAAGAAACTTAACAATGTATCATGGCTAATTAATTAAATTGCCTATTATTTTCTATACCCAAAAAAAATGCAGTGACTGTTGTATGGGTAAAACTACTGGACAATAAGAGATGTTTAAGTGTGTGTACAACTACGAAATATATATGAAAGAAATAGCAGGAATTTCATGAAAAACAAATATCATAAAAAAATATACAAAGCAACCAGTTAAGATCATATGAACATGTCAGTCACCTGAGATAAATCAGGCCTGGATCGGCAAAGAATATATTTTTTTTCTTTGACCAAGAATTTATATTATGATAGGAATAGAGATAAAAAAAATTCCAGATGGATTTGACAATCTTGATCATTTTTATGGTTAATAGGGAACAGAAAAATGAACCATAATTGCATGCAGGTATTACTGTGGTTTATAACTTGAGCAAAAACTGATCTCAAAGAAAACATAGACCAGGCCCTGAAAAGAAGATGCCATAGATAGGGGAAGAGATGGGAGGAATCAAAAAAAAGACATGAAGCATTACCAAGCCCGAAAGAGTTGGTTTTTCATAAGAACTGATGGCTTAACAGGATTCATTTATCGGACACCAATTTGATGCAATATGGTCAGTTGTTATACCTGACTCGTCAAAACCTCTTTGGAGTATAACAGAGAAGAATACATAATCCATAGAGGGTACAAAAGAAACATAAAGAGAGCCTACTGCATCATATCTATCATAGTTTTAGGCAAGAAATGGAAAAAAAAGTGTTCATAACTGCAGATAGCATTAATTGTTCTAGGTAGAGAAACATGCGATGTAAGTCATACATAATATTTAACTGCATCTACCTATATTATCATGAGTTCCCATACAGATGATGTACAATAGAAAGTGATAATGAATCAGGGAATTGCAAAAGAGAGGTATAACAATAGCAACCATGGAACACAATAACTGCACCAAAAAAAAATACAACAGGAAAACTAGAACATGATTTTTGTGTTGAACAGATAATAGAGGACAGCTAATAAAACATCAATGCTAACAATAAACGGTTCTTTTTCCTTAAGAAAAAGGTAATTGACAGAATATGAATACACAGTTCATGAATAAGAACTACATTGCAAGCACATCCAAGAAGAAACAGAATGTGCGATAATACGAAAAGTAGCAGAACATTATTATATAGAGCAAATCAGTTATAGATTAAAGTTTATTCACACTTCATTATGAAATCCATAACCTTCCTAAAATAATGCCTCTGATGCACTAACTAAGACTAAGGAATTTGAGAAAGATAAGGAAAGTGATAAAACCAGAACCTAATTAACATTCAGTTAGGAAACTTACACTTAAAAAACTGCAGCATGGTGTTACATGCATCCAAAGGTAAAATAAGCATCTTGCCAAGCATGTTGAGAATTTCTTCCGCCTTTGCATGCAGCCCCTTCCCTTCGAAATCCTCACTAGCACGGAAGATCTTCCTAACACAGTCCAGTTCCTTCATCAAAGTCTCGAGACCCCAATCTTTTGCGCAGCAATTAAAAACTTCTTTAACAAATCCAAACATCTCAGAAGCATGCCCACACCCAGGGCACTTGAACTGAATCTCTGTCATGCCCATTGGACCCTTCAAGGTTGGCCCGGGCCTAATCAGATTCTTTTCAATTCCACAACCAGCATGGCACCAATGGGAGCAAACATCACACCCAACCCAACTGCATGTATTCGAAGCACAATCAAACTTCAGACAGACCGGGCACATGCAAGCACTACAGAATCCCTTCTTGCTAGAGCAAATCTCACAGTCGCAGTCATCGACAGGCACTAAGCTCTTGCAATTCACATTTGGGCACCTTAGGTGCAAGAATATCTCGACCAGCTCATTCAAAGGAACGCAGCCCTTTCCAGTCACAAAATTCACCATGCCAGTCTTGATCGCCACCAGAACTTCAAGCTGTGTCTTGTGACACTTTGAGAGGGTCTCAACTGTGAGGTCTGATCTCCTCTCAAGCCTTCTCTGGAGGCTAGAAAACTCATCCCTCTTTTCCGGCGTGTTGATCAGATTTCTCAGAGACTCCTTCACAGCTTCCAGCGACTCGATTGGGAAATCCTGAAGTATCTGCGCCATGTAAGGGACCGACTCTGAAGCTATCTCTTTCAACAGCCTGGTAAGCATCGTGCCCCCTTTCCCAGTATCTGAGCTTCCACCAGTTTTAGCTTTCACGGCCCTCGCAGGCAATTCGGCCGGGAAGAAGGAGATGTTCTCCGAGCTGTTCGCCCGGTACAGACTGTTGCCCGCCTCCTTGCTCTCTCCCTGCACGTGAGGGAAGCCACCGAGGTTCGACAAGGTGATGCTATCACCCACAGGCTTGAACCGACTGTGGACTGAGCCGTTCGTGCCCTCCCCGGCGTACCACATTGCATCATTCTCCCTTGACACATCGAGATTCTCGGTGGAATTCCTGGTGAGGGAGCAGCTGGGATTGTGAGAGAAGGCTGCCGAGCACGAGTAGGAGAGCGAGGCGCCATAGTCGTTTGAATTGGTTGCGCGGGTGTTGTTGCTAAAGCTCCTTTTCACCGGAGCCGCAGCCATCACCGGCGCCGCCGAACTGGGAGCAGCAGGAGTGGTGGCGGTGGGGGAGACAGTCGCAGGCGGGGCCGCCGGATTTGCCAAATGGAGCGAAAGGGAGAGGTTGGGCGGGCCGAGGGAGAGGTTTAGGGTCTCGATCTTCACCTTCTTCTCTTGTCCTTCTCCCTCGATCCCCTCCGGCCCCTCCCGCTTAGCCGGAGCCCTGCCGCCGGCGAGCTGGAGGAAATCCCTCTCGACCCACCGCTCCCCGTCGTCGTCGGGCGGGTCCGAGGCGATCTCCTTCCCTTTGGCTCGGGCTTTCTCGATAGAGACGAAGAGATCGCACCAAAGGCCGTCCTTTTCCTGGAGCCCCGGCTTGGGGTTCTCGCAGAGGTAGCTGAGGGTCAGCTCCTGGGGTGCGGCGGTGGAGGAGGTGCCGGTCTTCCCGCCGCCACCATCGCCGCCGAAAAGACTGGATCTGGGGCTGGGTTTTTCGAGATCGAGGAACTTAGGGTTCGGTTGGGCGGCGTCCGGCCTCGAAGCCGAATCCTTCGAGAGATCCGAATCGGCGAGCATGGTGGAAGGGACGAAGGAAACAAGGGGAATAAGTGGAGAAAAGGTGTTCGAGAGATCGAAGTTCGAGGGTTTGGGCGAGATTAGGGTTTGGAGGGGGATTTCAGAGGCGGTCTCTCTCCCGCGCACGCCCGCGCTCTCACCTCGGCGTCTTCTCGGCTCCTCCTTGGGGCCGTGGTCTCGCTCCCACGCTTACATGCGTCACTCCATCCGTCGACGACGACCCGGACTTTCCTCCCCTTTTCCGCTCTGCCCTTTCCTATTTTTTGTTTTGTTTTTGTTTTTATTTTTATAAACACCCCCCTCCCCCCCTCCCCGCCTTTTTTTTTTTTTTTTCTCCGCTTTGGTATTGGCGTTTAACCCTCTCCCAGCAAAAATTGATCCTCGATCCTGAAATTTGACAGTTTTATGCCGCAGTCCCTATCGAAAGCTTCTTTGAGCGAACCTCTATATTTAATTATTCTCGCGCTGGTACTAAAACTAAAAGTTTGCCAAAACTAGGGCGGGGGTGAAATATCTGGCACGAAGATTCTAGCATTAATTACTGTTTGATTCTGGATAAAAAGGAATAGGAGTCAATTAATGCCCATAAGGGAGTACGTTTAATCGAAATTTGACCGGGGACTGATGGTGAAAAGATCCGCAAAGGGAAGAGGTGCTCCGGGGACAAAAAGGCAGGCAAAAATTTAATGCACGTGCATAAGGAGCTGTCCGTTATGCAGGATCCAGTCAAAGCCAAGGTTGCAGAAAATGAGATTGACCCGTAATATGACTTGATTTAATAGATTTTATTTTAATTTAATTTATTTTAAAATATATAAATTTTGTTGATCAACGAAACAATCCAAATAAATAAATAAATTAATTAATTTATTTATTTATTTTTTTTTAAATAATTTAAATAAGTATGTATCAATTCAAATATAATGGAAGTGTTAATGATTCAAGCATATATATATATATATATATATATATATATATGCATGCGCTTGAAGATATGCAACGAAATTAATAAAATAAATATAAAATAAATAAAATCAAATAATATGAGAGAGCAAGCAATAATAAATACAAAGATATATAGTGGTTCGGTGCATACCAAAGCACCTATATTTACTTTCCAAGATTTACTTGAAAATTTCACTATAATCCCATTTGATCACAACCGATTAGTTTTCCAGGTTCACTAATCACAACCCTTTGGTTTTCACATGACTAACTAAAAAACCTCTTGGTTTTCTCAAGGCTTACCAAAAATCTCTTGGTTTTTCAGAATAACCAAAAACCTAGTTGGTTTTTACAAGGCCCACCAACAACCTAAATTGATTTTTAAAACAAGGTTCATCAACAACCCAATCACTAGTTTAAACTACTTAAAACTAGGAACAACAATAAAGTTGAATACAAAGTAATAATACAATAAAGCAAATATCTCTTTGAAGCTCTTTAATTGGTATTGAAGATGCTTTGTCTTCAAATTATTGAAGCCTTAATCAATGCTTAAAGGATGGACTTGAATGCTTTTTGAATGCTCTTGAATGCTTGAAGGCTCAACTTCACTCAAATGTAGTTATTTTTTAATGAATATTTGAATGAAAGCTCATTACTCATTTCCTTAAAAGTTTGATCTACTTTAAATACATTTTCAAGTCTTAAATGATCGTTTTTGATCGTTGGAGAGGTGAAAATAGCCGTAATGGATGAAAAGGATTGTTTCTGTGCTTAAAAAAACTAGCCGTTACTGTTTATCCAGACTTGCAAGTGTCGACCTTCAAGTCATGAGTCGATACTTGAGTCGATACTAGGTCAAAATTATCCTCTAAAGCTCTTTGGAATGCACTGGTACATCGATACTTTTTCTGGTGAGTCGATACCTCAGTCGATACTTCATCTTCATGAGTCGATACTTGAGGAAAGACTTGAATTCAGCATATTATATATCATTTTTGTCTTAGGCCTTGAGTCGACACTTGAATCGACATTTGAGCTTTATGAGTCGACACTTCATGCGTGCTATCTAAAATTTTTTCTGCGTATCAGCTCAAGCTTCTGTGAGTCGACACTTCACTTTCATGAGTCGATACTTGGCTAAAACTTTCCTGAAACTCTTCTGAAACTCTTCTGAAACTCTGTTGAAACTTCTTAAACTTAAGAAATGAATCATTCAAGGTTATTCTTATGTATCAAGGTCCATTTAACTTAAATTTTTATCCATAAAACTGACTTCTTCAACAAGATGACAAGCAATTGAATATGTGAGTATCTTGTTCTAATAAACATACTTTTAACACACAGTTAGTACTCAAATATATTTAAATATTTTGTTATTCATCAAAATCAATACAGAAGTCAACAATCTTCCCCTTTTTGGTGATAACAAAATCTTTAAGTATAATATACATAGTAAGCTCAAAAAAATTACAATAGGTATACAGCATTTTGCTATAAGTATCAGAGCTAACGATGAAAAAGGATGCGAATACCAAGAATAAAATGGAAATAAGACATTGTAGTAATAAAGAGATAGGAATACCAAGAGTTGCCAGAAAAGATAAAATTTCATATATTTGATACACACTATACAAAACTTGATACATGATTCATAACAAAGTAAACATACACCAAAAAGAAACATACATCAAAGTGAAATACTACTACTTAGTACACTGACCCTAGGGGGTGCTTTCCTTATTGGAGGAAGACCCAATCTCCAAGATAATAGGCCCTGTAACCCTAGAGGGACGGGATCGTGGCCACATCAGTCGGAGATCAGAAAGTCTAGTCCTAACAGGTCTAGGAAAGTCATCATGGCTTCGTCTTCTACGTCTGGCATATGCTCTCCCTTGTACTGGTGCTGAAGAAGATGCAATGTCAGTGGCAGGAATAGAAGATGTGATAGGGTCAAATGGAGTAACATCAAAAATAGGTCTAGAAGGAAGAATGTAAAAACCAGGTGTGAAAAACCATAGTTCCCAGATCAGTGATGAAGTATGTAGGGTAGAAGATGGAATCACTGGAGTGGGATATGGTGGATCAAAGTACATAATAGGGGTAGAGATATCATGATTGGAAGGAATCACTGGGGTGCTAGAAAGAATAGGTGTATGATGAGGTGGACTGGACGTGGTAGGAGCAGTCTCAGAAGTCCTCTCAGGATGCTGCTCAGCTACGGTGTCTGGCTCAGGGTTCGCTATGTAGTCCGCCACATCAAAATCAACAGAAGAATCTCTTTGATCATCTTTTGCATCTGGTGCTGGAGCTGAAGGTACTGGAGGTGATGGCGGAGAGTCTGATGAGGGAGGTGAAGGTGCCCTGGTAGATGTCAATCTGTCTAGTGCATCCAGGATAGTAGAAACGCCATCTCTCAACCCTTGATGACCTGCCCTCATCTCCAAATGTATCTGATCAACTTGCTGTCTGATGATCATTGTCTCTGTCTCTAGTCGAGTCAACCTATCCTCAATGCTGTCAGTAGGAGGTGGCACCTCTGGTTGTGCCGATACTGATGGCGCAGGCTGAGTATCTGGAATGTCTCTCGGTGGCTCAGATGGCCAGCCTCATCTCTGTAAATCTGCTCCTCCTCAGCAATGTCCTCATCATAAACATCAGTAGTCTGTCTGGCTACCCTCCGTCTCCACTAACCTCTAACTCTGTGATATCCCAACCTATGCAGTGATCTCTCATCATAGATGTTTGTGTAAAATAACTGCCTGAAGGGCTCTCCATCTATGACAACTCCATAAGCTCGAAATAGGATGGTCAGACCCATGCCATATGGCAAGCATAGCCTCTTGCTCCTAGCAGCCTCGGTCATCTAGTGTACCATAAGAACCGGGAGGCAGACTGGAGTTCGTCGGATCAAAGATACCATAACCAGCAACTCTCTCTGTGATGAAATCAAAGCATCCGATCTTTAGCAGAAGTATCCGGACGATGATGTGATGAAGCAATCTCATCTCCGGTGAGAGTCTGGAAGCTACCACTATGTCTCCCTCTCTGAGATCCTCATTCTCAAAAATACAACGCAATCCGCTCATCCTGTCTATCAATGAGTCAGCTACGATGCCCCTCATAAGGATCTCCCAAGCTTTGCTCAAAATCTCAATAGTGAGCGGAATCTCTGTCCCTCGGACCTCAGCAATCTATCCATCTGCTCCTCTGGCCAAAGTAGCGTAGAACTCTCGAATCAAGCAAGGATAAAATCTTTCAGTCAGCGAGAAGAAGTAGGCCAGTCCGGCATCTCTCAACCACTATCCTATACGAAAATGATAGTGGTCCACAAAGTCGAAGTCTACTCACCGTCCTCCAATAATGGCCTTGGAGGCCATCCTATCAGCTCCAAGGACGGGCGGTCTGACTAGAATCTTATGCTGAGTAGGTGGCTTCGCTGTCTGATCCTCGTGGCACGCCTTCGTGCGCCACTCTGTGTCCTGTGTAGACTGACGAGGTCTCCTGACAACTTCCTTCCTAGGCCCCATCTTCTAAAAAAATTGATAGAAACAATATAGGACGAAATGGATAGAGATTTCACGGTATACTATGAGAAAACAGGGAAGAACGATGAAAAAACATGCAAGAAACAAGCTCAAACAAGGAATCTGATGGCTAGAATAGTGATTGGAGGTTAACGGAGGTTGGGATATTGTTTAAGGGATGAGTCGACTCAAGGATTGGAAGAAAAAAATGAGAGAAAATGATTAGTTTTTCATATTTATTCTCAGATTCCAGCCGTTCAAGTATCGACTCATGACTACAGGCCAAGTGTCGACACTTCAAAGTATCGACACTTTGACAAAAATCTGAAAAAAATGAAAAAAAATCACAGAAAATTATAGAATCTAATTTTAACAATCTATAAATGATTAAACATGTTTTTCAAGGATATTTGATCAGGGAATTTTCAAGTGAAATTTGAAAGGTCATAAAGAGATCGAGATCTAATCAAAAAGATTAATGACCCCTAATTCTTTTCTAATCATACAGAACCTATCTTTATGGAGAGGCTTTGTCAGTATATCAGCTAATTACATTTTAGTGCAAACAAATTCAAGCATAATATCATTATTTTAAACATGATCTCTAATAAAATAATATTTAATTTTAATATGCTTACTTTTAGAATGTTGAACACGGTTTTTAGTTAGATTTATAGTACTAATATTATCGCATCTTATTGGTATTTTAGTTAATTTAATGCCAAAATTCTCGAGTTGTTATTTAATCTATAAGATTTGAGCACAATAATTTTTAACTACAATATATACAGATTTAACCGTAGATAGTGCAATTGAATTTTATTTTTTGTTAAGTTATAAGATTAAATTAATTATAAAATATATTGGGTGACGAGCAAGCACGAAGTCTAGCTCCCATGACTTCATAGTCAGTAATTATTCAGCGACGAACCAAAATCGTTTTTTAATGTCATTTTACAATCCTTTACGTATCTAAATCAAAAAATTAGGTGATCTTTGACGATAGAAAAGACCTCGGGATCATAACCAATATTGGTCTTGGATTCGGCTTTCTTGGCCATCTATTTTATCGGTACCCTCCACCCCAGACCCTTACAAACACCGTAAGGTCCTCCCACTACTGGCAGGATTCATCCATCGTGGACTCCCGGCAACTCCAACATCCTGGTGAGGAAGCTTTGCAGCTCGTTGATCAGATCTTGTAAGCAGTCCAAGATGATCCGCGAGGAGCTCCTTGAACCACTCTTGCCCAGAAACGATCTCCATCAGTGGGTATAGAGGACCTCCCTCCATAATCTTCTCGGTTGAAACCCTCATCAGCCATCGCCCTGAAGGTGCCGGCGAGAAAGCCAAAACGAACAGTAGGTGGCACACTAAGCAAGACAGCGCACCAAACGCTCGAAGCGCTCCTCGACAAGACGACAACAGCTTCTTCACCGGGGACATTTCAGAGGCCAAGTCAGCGAACTAAGAAGGCATCTTCTTCATCCCGTAGCATGGTTTCTCTCAGGTAGTTGACGTGGGATGTTGCTTGCAATGGGTTACATCCAAAGCTACAGGATCGAGGTTGAGGTGCTTGAGGCTTGATTCAGTCAAGTTGTGGTATTCTTTCTGTACAGAGGAGCTTCAACAATCAACCCAGCACTGGAAGAACGCGTTACTAGGTAATTTTCCGGGCACGATCATCCATTAGACTTTGTATCCAAGGAAATGAGAATTGGGTGGAACATGGAGTGCCATTTCCATGTTTCGCCATTCTTTGAAGGTATGTTACTCTTCGAGTTTCCATCCGAGACTGCGAAGAACAGGGCCCTTGAGAAGGGACCTTGGCTCCTTGCCGGACTTATTCTCGCACTAGAAAGCTGGCGATCAAATTTCCACCCTGGAAAAGACTCTGTCCGATTTCCCCATATCTGGGTTCATCTCCCAGATCTCCTACTGAAGTTTTGGGAGACGAAGAAAATCCTAAAGCTTGTATCAGAAGCTAGCATTTCATTGTTTGTTGATGATTTGACAGCTACATCGGCCCGAATGGGTTTTGCCAAGGTTTCGGTGATCATTGACATCACCAGACCTCCATGTTCAGGGGCGAAGGTCTGATTGGATTATACCACTATCTGGCAACGATTCACAAATGAGGAATTGGCAAGAGCTGTGCTATTTGTGCGGTAAATTAGTAGCCCCAGTACTTCGTAAATATGGATGTGTTGAAGCTACAATGATGGAGGCCAAATCGATGTATATTTCGTAGATCAGAATGTCATGTTCCGAATCTAGCATCTGATTTGATACACAACCGGCTGCATGAATTCTAGAATCTTTTTAGAAATCATACAAAGTCTAAAAAAATTATTACAACTTCAATTTTCAAGAAATTTATTGGTCATAATTCATAAAAAAATACTAATGTAAAGAAAATAATATAATTTATATGATTATAATTTCAGTTGTCCTTCAATCATCTGATTGGTATTAATGGCTTTTTAGCTATTCATCATTCTACCACGAATCCAATCTACTAACAAGCTCGAATATCTGCACAACTCTGAGAAGGAAAAGTAAGGGAGTGAACTTTACAGTCCAGTAAAAATCTCCACGTACTCATACCAATATAAAATATTATAATTAGAAAATAATAATAAAAATATCAACAGAACATGAATATCAAAATCTCATATCATGTAATCAAGATAATTCAATATTGACATATACGAAAATATGCATTAATTAATACAAACATCGGTCACATTCAAAAGTGGAACATCACATATGTCATTAAATAAAATATCTCTTTTTACTTAATTATTATTATTTTTATCTCTGATTATCCATATCTCATTAACATGATTCGGATCAACCACTATTATCTTTTTAGAGTTTTGGACTAATCACGGTTACGCTCTGACCCGTGACTAGCAATCTTAAAATCAATCATGTACTATTCGTCCGTGACCAGGCTAATTCACGTACTATCCACCCGTGGCTTGGCTATCCACGTACTAAGCCTATGGCTCAGGCTGTCTCATATACTATCCATCCGTGATTGTCTATTCCATGTACTAACCCCGTGGCTCGGGCTATCTCACGTACTATCCGCCAGTAGCCGATTATTCCATGTATTGTCCATCCGTGGCTTAGGCTATTCCACGTATTATCCGTCTATGGCTCGGCGATTCTTTGTTTAACATGGTTAGTCCATATATCCCTTATTCTTGATTATTACTTTATCAAATCATAAACAAGTTATCAAATCAGGTTCTTTTCAAGATTTACATTAACCGGTATCATAATCCAAATTATTTAAAAATAATCATGTTTGATACAAACATATTATACGAAACTATGAGTAATCATACTGGTAATTTATAAAATAAATGTATACCACGAAAAACCAAAATCATACCGTACATAAATAATCATGCCAATGATCATATCAAAAGATCAAATTATGGAATGTAAAAATAAATATATATATAAACTGGTGATCGTGTCCAAGAATTTTTACCTTCCTAAAGCCAATCCAAATGAACCCGAATTAGTCTGTACTCGAAGCTCGCTCAAAGTCCTTCTGCTTAGAAGGTTGTTCCTTTACAATAATAATTTTTAATATAAATAAATAGTTCCAGGATAATTGTAAACCAAAATCTCTTATTCAAATTTTGTCAGTGGTCCATCCATTGATACCCTTTGCAAATTCCAAGAGAGAGGAGCTTTTCGATTATTTTTTTGTTTATTATTATTTTTTCTTTTCCTTTTTTTCTCTTTCTCTCTCCTCTTTCTCTTCCTTCTCATCTTCTCTCTTCTTTTTCTTTTTTTTCTTTTTTTTTTTTTTTCCTTTTCTTTTTCCTTTCCTTTTCTTTTCTTCTCTCCCTTCCTTTTTTTTTTTCCTCTCCTCTCCTCTCCTTCTTCTCCGCCAGAGTCTCCCCCTCTCTCTTTTTTTTTCTTTCCTTTTCCCTTCCCTTCTTCTTCTCTTCTCCTCTCCCCTCTCCCCTCTCTTCTTCCTCTCCTTCCTCCCCCTCTCATTTCCTTCTTCTATGTCGAAGAGGGGACCGACGCTCCTCGTTCCTCCTCCCAAAGTCCTGAGGAGCTCACCGGCAACGGTTGGCCGGGCTACGGCATATGGTGACATGGCCTCGGATCCCGGTCCAGCATCCATTAGCGGCGATGGCGATGGAGAACCAAGATAAGGGTTTTCTCCTACCTTTTTTTTGGCTTAATCTGTTGCAATTGATGAGTTTAGGGTTTTGGAATAACCTCCATACCCTCATGAGAGGGTGCTCGAATGAATTTATTAGAAAAGGCATGCTATACAAGGCATGATACAGATCAATAAGATCCCAAAACATACGGGATCCGGATCCGTATCAGGAATCACACCAATACTCCCCCTCAAGATGGGGCAAATATATCAATAAGTCCCATCTTGGTACAAATAGAAGTAAAATGACTTAAACTTTATCCCTTGGTCAGAGTATCAGCTAGTTGATTTGAAGATCGAACATGCAAGATCTGAAGGACCCCGGAGGTGAGCTTTTCCTTGATAAAATGCCGATCAATTTCAATGTGTTTGGTTCTATCATGCTGAACAGGATTGTTTGCTATGTTAATGGCTGCCTGATTGTCACAAAAGAGTAGTGATGAAGTATCATGAAGTAATTGAAGTTCTGTTAACAAGGTTTTTAGCCATAGTACTTCGCAAACTCCAAGTGCCATTACTCTATATTCAGCCTCAGTAGTTGAGCGAGCCACCATATCTTGTTTTTTGCTACGCCATGTAACAAGATTTCCTCCCACAAATGTGCAATAACCCGAGGTTGAGCGTCTATCATCTATGGACCCAGCCTAGTCAGCATCTGTATAACCTTCAATATGAAGGTGTCCATATCGTGAATATAATAGCCCTCTTCTAGGACAATTCTTCAAGTATCGAAGAATCCTATATACTGCTTCCATATGATTTGAGCGAGGATCATGCATATATTGACTAACCATACTTACAGCAAAGGCAATATCAGGTCTGGTATGGGATAAATAAATCAACCTTCCTACCAATCTCTTATAACGATCCTTATCAACTGGAGTACCAGAGTTAGCTATAAGTCTATGATTCTGATCAATAGGTGTAGCTGCAGGTCTACATCCGAGCATTCCAGTTTCAGTCAAAAGATCCAAAACATACTTTCTTTGGGAAAGATAAATTTCTTTAGAAGAATATGCTACTTCAATTCTGAGAAAGTACCTTAGTTTATCCAGGTCCTTGACCTCAAATGCTTGTGCTAATTGAGACTTCAAACATGCTATCTCCTTTATGTCATTACCAGTAATCACGATATCATTGACATAGACAATAAGAAATGTAATTCGTCCATAGGCTTGCTTGAAGAAGAGCGTGTGATCAGCATTACTTTGACGATAGCCTATTAACATGACTGCCTGCCTAAATCGATCAAACCAAGCTCGTGGAGATTGCTTTAGCCCATACAAAGATCGTTTCAATCTACAAACTTTTTCAACTGTTTGAGCTGTGGCAAAGCCGGGTGGAATCTGCATATACACCTCCTCCTGGAGTTCTCTATGTAGAAATGCATTTTTTACATCCAGTTGATATAAATTCCAACCGAAGTTGGCTGCACATGAGATAATGGTTCTAACAGTATTCATCTTTGCCACAGGAGCAAAGGTCTCATCATAATCGATCCCATATGTCTGTGTGAAGCCTCTAGCTACCAATCTTGCCTTGTAGCGTTCAACAGTGCCCTCCGGAGTCTGCTTTACAGTAAAGATCCACTTACAACTAACCGGCTATTTTCCAGCTGGTAGAGATACAAGATCCCATGTCTTGTTCTTTTCTAGAGCTCTCATTTCTTCTAACATAGCTTCTTTCCACCGAGGATCCTTTTTTGCCATCTTCCAGTCATTAGGTATAGACACACAATGCAATGATGCTATAAAACTATTATATGAGGGGGGCAAACAAGAATAAGATACAAAGTTAGCGATATCATGCCTATACCGTATAGGACGACTAGCATGACGAGGAACTTTTTGTAAAGCAATAGGTAACTCAGAAGAAGAATCAACAAAGGGGTCAGAAATATTACCACTTGTCTCAGATGGAGGCAAGGATGAAGGAGACAAAGCTGGAATAGGGGATGAGGACTGAGATTCTGGAGAATGCGTGTAGGGCTGTTCTTGAGTTTGAGTGATAGGATATTTTGGAGTGTTATCAGCATCATCCCTCTGGTTATCATTAGGAGCATTGGGCTCAGGATTATCCCTCTGATTAAAATCAAGAACATTAGGGATAGAGGTGGTCTCCATAATAGGATTATCAAAAACATCCAATATGGTCTCCCCCTCTCGACCGGCACAAGGAACACCTGAGTTGGGAGAGGATTTGAGTAAGGAGGAAAAATCGGAAGAGCCACCATAAAAAGGTTCGAATTCTCGAAAAGTAACATCCATACTGATTAAGAGCTTTCGTTCAGAAGGACACCAGCACTTGTAGCCCTTTTGGTTGGAGAGTATCCGACGAAAATACACTTCAGAGCCCGAGGATCAAGTTTATCCATAGATGGTCGATGATTCTGAACGAAACAAACACAACTAAATACACGAGGAGGTACAATATAAGAGGTCACTCCGGTGAGATATTCAACAGGGGTTTTATACCCTAACACCCGAAGTGGCATTCGATTGATTAAGTAAGCTACTGTAAGAACAGCTTCATTCCATAAAAACTTTGGCACATTCATAGTTAACATTAAACACCAAGTCACTTCCAATAAATGTCTGTTCTTACGTTCAGCAACTCCATTTTGAGCAGGGATGTCAACACAAGTAGTATGATGAATAATACCATGAGATAATAAATACTCACCAAACTCCTTATTCACATATTCAGTTCCATTATCCGAGCGAAGAATTTTCAAAGTAGTAGCATACTGAGTAAAAACCATCTTATGAAAATCCTTGAAGCAAGAAAAAACTTCATTTTTATTCTTCATTAGGTAGACCCATGTTGTTCTACTATAACAATCAATAAAGGTCACAAACCACCTGTGACCAGAGATAGAAGTTGTTCCACATGGGCCCCAAATATCAGAATGAACAATCTGAAAAGGTACAGAACTCCTACTGCTTGAAACTGGATAAATACTACGTGTGTGTTTAGCAAACTCACACGCATCACAAACCAAGAGGTGTTTGTCGATGTTACTGAACTTAGAGGGATAATTCTGTGCCATAATAGTAAAAGGAAGATGACCAAGCCTATAATGTAGTAGCAATAATTCAGACTTCCATGACTCAGATGCAGCAGCCATGTATCCAGCTTTTGAACAGCCACCTTCCAGAACATACAGCCCATCACGCATTATTCCAGTCCCAAGTCTCTTCCCTGTTCGAGCTTCCTAAATGATACAGTTATGCTCATTGAAAGTTACAGAACATTTAAGATCACGAGTAATAGAACTAATAGATAGTAGGTTAACTAAGAAATATTGGAATATACAAAACAGACTAAAGAGGTAAACTCGGTGTACAGTGAATAGATCATTGCCCATAGATTCTAGAAACTGAGCCATCAGCTAAATGCACAGACTTATTGATTATACTAGGAGAGTAAAAGATGAAATTATTAGATGATCCAGTCATATGACTGGATGCTCCAGAATCTATAATCCAAGAATTATTACGAGAACTAATGCAACTAAATGCCATACCTTGTATGTCTGGACTTATATGAGCAAAGTTACCATTATGACTGGAAGAAGCAATATTTTTAGAAGGAACAATATTGGCTGAAGCTTCAAGATTGGATTTGAACTGATGAAGGGCCTGTAACTCATCTGCAGTAACAGTGACCGTATGAGTAGCAGTATCTCCAGGTACAGTAATAGTAACTGTGTGGGTAAAGCTATCCCCAGGCACATTAGTTTGATATGCAAAAACACTGCCGCGAGCACCACGACCTCCTCTCCCTCCGCTACGAGCACCTCCTCGACCTCCTGGAGTCTTACTACGAAGCTCAGGGCAGTAGGGTCTAATATGACCAGGCTGATGACAATGGTGACAAATCTTGTCATGCATGGAGGCAGAAACACGAGTAGCACGTGAAGATGATGGCTGTGAGGGTTGGGCAGAACCAACAGCAGACAGGGCAGATCGAGATGGAGCTCCAAAAGTTGAGGGCATGGTCTGTAGTCGTGTTTCTTCACTGGCAATAGAAGAAATAACTTCATCCAAAGTTGGCCACTCTTTGGCTGCAAGTATGGTGGCTCGTCAGTGTTCAAACTCAGAATTTAAGTCATGAAGAAAATCAGCAATTCTTCGCTTATCAATCCATTTCTGCACAGTCTCAGTATCCTCTGAACAAGCTAAAGAGAGAGGATCAAAAAAATCTAGATCAGACCATAGCCTTTTAATCTCAGATACATATTCAACAATGGACATACTTCCTTGTTTCAGATCCTTAAGCTCATATTGTATCTTGTGAGCTTGCATGGTATTTTCCTGTTGAGAATATATTATTGCCAAAGCAGTCCATATTTCATATGCACTTGCTAACTTCTTCACAGTCTTAGCCACCTGTGGAGTCATAGAGCCCAACAACCAAGCTGATACGAAGGAATTATTATTCTTCCATCTCTTTGCATTAGTTTCCATTCCATCAGGCTTTTTCAACTCACCTGTAATAAACCCTTTAAGATCTCTTGACTCCAAGATGAGGCGAGCATGACGGGACCAACTCAGATAGTTTCCTGGTCTATCTAGTTTAATATTAATGGTCTGAAGAGTAGAACTAAAATTGTCTCCTCCAGAATTACCTATATTTCTATGTATGAGTCTATTTAAGAGGATCTCAAGATCACTCAAGGTCAAGGCTGTTGGATTCATCATACCAAAGAAAATACTGATTCTAAGAACAATTATAATAACTCAAGATCAAAAAAAAATATGAAATAATCTTACTTGAAATAATATCCAGATATTTTATCAGCAGTCAATATCCAAGACCCAGCCATATTGTCCAATCCTAACTTCTTGTACCATCGAATCTTTTCCTTCACGCTACTCATCATCTTCTTGAAGTGTGCCACGGCAACCAGAGAGCAACTTCAAATGGTATTGGATATCACAATGCCCCAGATGAGCTCTTGCACTTGCGAAGAGAAAATGATGACCCCTTCATGCATTTTGACACTGAAAGACCTCTCCCTGACAAAACCTGTCACGCCCCGAATCCAGCACCAGAATCGGCACGACCGGCCGCACAAATCCTAGGTTTTATCCTAGAGATCACGCAAGACCTGGGTACACAAGAGTCACTTACTTTAAGAAAATCTCACTCATCACCAAGCCAAGTATCTGCACGACTCTGTAAAAGAAGAAAGTAGGTTGTGAGCTCTACAGCCCAGTAATGTTTTCATATGATCACACCAGTAATAATATACATTTCTAAAATAGCAAAATACCAGTATAACATATCATGCAGTCAAACAACTCAAATATCATGTAGTCCAATCCATTCCATAACCGGTATCGTGGTCCAACCCACTCGATAACCGGTGCCATGGTCCATTCAATAACCGGTATCGTGGTCCAACCCACTCGACATCTGGTATCATGGTCCAATCCACTCAATAACTGGTATCGTGGTCCAACCCACTCGATAACCAGTGTCATGGTTCAACTCATTTAGTAGCCGATATCGTGGTCCAACCCACTCGATATCCAGTGTCATAGTCTAAACCAGTCAATAACTGGTATCGTGGTCCCACCCACTCGATAACCAGTGTCATGGTTCAACTCATTCAGTAGCTGATATCGTGGTCCAACCCACTCGATATCTGGTGTCATAATCCAAACCAATCAATAACTGGTATCGTGGTCCAACATATACTTAACCAAAAATTCGGAGGAGGCTTAAGCACTAGATACTTGCCACGATCTTTAACATTCTTTCTTTTCATGCGCCTCTCTATGACTTAACAATCAATCTTTTATATTAGAGAAACCTCGAGCCCTTCTTAAATAGAGAAGTCATAATGTCATAACTAAAGAAGCTTGGTATCACAAATATTTCTAATCCTAGCTGGGTAAAGATCAATACTTCCTTAATCCAGATTTAGACATGTCCAATTTTTTTACTAGAGTCCTCTATACTAGGGAATCTATTAATGAAAATTGCTCGGCAATATCGATAGATTAACCCAGGACTAGCAATACTATATTTCCATCTTGTTACTGAAATTCAAATCAGTACTCCCATCATAATATCTCTAAAGTTAAAGTTAACATTCATAATTGATTCCAGGATAACTCAGACTACTTCACTTCCACTGCGCACTCTGATAAAACATACTAAACCATCTAGGTTCACTAAATAAATTCTCTAAAAACTTATCTTACTTGGTACCAGAAAGATCCAAAACTATTAAAGTTAGTGAGTCTCTCTATCTCCCTTACCTCTCAAGTATATCATATCAAGGTTTATCCTGATCCGGTTCTCATATTGAAAGTCCATCATTTTTACGACTTTAATAATTATAGCTCAAATCTGAATTAATCATACTTTTCTTAATAATTCAATTAGTCAATCTAGATCAACTCTTCTCTTGGAAAATTATCATTAACTCTAACAAGTACATGGCTTTCAATCAATGCTTTTATGTAAAGAATCAATCATCTTATCATTCATAGAGCTATCTTATCATAACTCTTAATATCAATTATCAAACCATAAAAAAAAAAAAAAAAAGTTCTCTCATAAACTAAACCCATATAAATTTCTTAACACCAATCTCTTTGCAACATTAGTAGCAGGGTAACTTAATTCTTCCAATACCAAATTGTCTTTTTACTATAATCCAGTATCATGATAACGAAGATCTTCCTATAGATCTTAATTTGACTTGGTTTTTAACATATCCAATAATCTCCAATAATTATAGAATAGATCCAGTAATTCAATCACAAACCACTAACCTACACTATCAAGGATTCTACCAAGATATGCATGGAATAATATCATTTACTCCACTAAGTGTAAATCTATACATTATGCCAAACCCACTTTCTATTATATATTTTCATTAATAGTCTACAAACAGATTCAGTAATCCAATCAAAACTGTAATTTAGACTATTATCAAGATTCCATCAAAATATGCATGTCATGCTGACATGATGTAACCTAATCCATCAATAGAGAGTTATAAAGCTATACATCATTCCAAACACATTTCCCCTTGTATATATTCATACAGATTCATCAAAAACATATCCTCTCTAATATCGTTAAACTCTTCCATAACTTATACTCTAAACATCTTCTTATAACAATCCCAAAAATCAATAATCTGATAATTAACAACAAAACTAATATATTATCATAATCCACATCTACATCCGGTTTAATATTCCAAAATCATTCAATTAATAATTGAGCATATATATTCGACATAACTATATTTTCAAGCCTGTACTCTTAATGGTTGGGTTCACTCACTCATCAAAGGCAAAGATGCATCTTATCCAACTCTACAATATCCATCAAACGATTTCTTATCATGATTCTCCATTCATATCAAGTGTAGAAAACCCCACATCATTCAATTAGTAATTGATTATCCATAATCAGCACACCATATTTTTTCAGGCCAACACTTCTAAAGATAGATCAAATCCATTTCTCGCTTATTATCCAGCTTCGAATATTCATAATATACTTACTTATCATAATCAAAGAGTACAAATCATCTAGCTCTTACATTCATCCTAGATCAATCCCATTACTCGTGTTACAGGTAAAAATCATGATCCTCTTTGATATTAATCATATGCTAGATCTTGTATAATATCTAAAGATAATAAATCTAACATTCAAATCTATTTTCTTCCCAACTTCATATCTTGACTAGCCATGATTTAAATACCCCTAAAATCATAGTCCATATTAATCATAACTCAAATTTCAATATCATTCAAATTATATCCCAAGAACTTATATCACAATTTCAAGTGATCATAACTTAAATTTTGACATCATTCGCATCACATCCCAATCACTCATGTCACAATCTTAAGGGATCATACTCTGGCTTCGATATTATTCATACTATGTCCAAACTACTTAAGCTTAATATCATTCATATCATGTTTAAATTACTTATGTTACAATCCTTAATAAACATGAGCTAAGCTTCAATATTCCTTATGTTATGTCCCAAATGATCATAAACCAAACTTTGATATCATTCTGTCATGCCTTACTAATCACTATATTAATTTCTTAATCTCTTATGTCAAAAATTTCAAACAATCATGACCTGAATTCAATATCACTCATATATATTATAATCACTTATACTATATTTCCAAATCACCATAACCTAAACTTTGGCATTATACTTGTTATATCTTAATAACCATCATGTCATTATTATCATCATCCACCTGTTTCACCCTCCCAAATGATCATAACCTAAGCTCTGATACCATTCTGTCACGCCCCGAATCCAGCACCGGAATCGGCACGCGACCGGCCGCACAAATCCTAGATTTTATCCTAGAGATCATGCAAGGCCTGGGTACACAAGAGTCACTTACTTCAAAAAAATCTCACTCATCACCAAGCCAAGTATCTGCACGACTCTGTAAAAGAAGAAAGTAGGTTGTGAGCTCTACAGCCCAGTAAGATTTTCATATGATCACACCAGTAATAATATACATTTCTAAAATAGCAAAATACCAGTATAACATATCATGCAGTCAAACAACTCAAATATCATGTAGTCCAATCCATTCCATAACCGGTATCGTGGTCCAACCCACTCGATAACTGGTGCCATGGTCCATTCAATAACCGGTATCGTGGTCCAACCTACTTGTTTGGACTACATGATATTTGAGTTGTTTGACTGCATGATATGTTATACTGGTATTTTGCTATTTTAGAAATGTATATTATTATTGGTGTGATCATATGAAAACCTTACTGGGTTGTAGAGCTCACAACCTACTTTCTTCTTTTACAGAGTCGTGCAGATACTTGGCTTGGTGATGAGTGAGATTTTTTTGAAGTAAGTGACTCTTGTGTACCCAGGCCTTGCATGATCTCTAGGATAAAACCTAGGGTTTGTGCGGCCGGTCGCGTGCCGATTCCGGTGCTGGATTCGGGGCGTGACAAAACCAGGTCACGGGTTCCTTGAATCCCAACCCCCGTGCTCCTTTACTCCATTGTACCATGACCAAACAACACCTCCCCCTTCTCCCTCCGCTACCTCCACGTGAAGAAAAGGATGCATACCGCGACATGAGACCAAGAAGGCAGTGGCACCGACGGTAGCGGCAACGGCAACGATGATGGCGGCAGCATTTCAGGGGCGTGCTGGGTCCGATCCGGCGGCATCGATGACAGCAGCAATGGCAACGACAGCAGAGGCAACGACGGCGGCGACGGCGTTTTAGTGGCGCGCTGGGTCCGATCCGGCATCATCGACGGCAGCGGCAACGACAGCAGTGGCAACAGCAATGGCGACGACGGCGGTGTTTCAGGGGCGACGTGGAGAAGAAGAGAAGAGGGAATCGCCTTGCTCTGATATCATGTTGCAATTGATGAGTTTAGGGTTTTGGAATAACCTCTGTACCCTCATGAGAGGGTGCTCGAATGAATTTATTAGAAAAGGCATGCTATACAAGGCATGATACAGGTCAATAAGATCCCAAAACATACAGGATCCAGATCCGTATCAGGAATCACACCAATATAATCTCTCCGGTGATGGGGGGTTTATGGAGAGGAGGGGATAATTTGGACTCCTCTCGGAAGAAGGGAAAGGAGAAGACTCTCGATGGGAGTCTTCTTCTAGATTTTTTTCTACCATACTGGGTATTACATTCTCCCTCCTTAAAATAATTTTGTCCTCGAAATTAGCTTGCTTGAGGTCTTAAATCGTAAAAGTAACCAACCCTCATATCATTCTCAATCTCCCAATTAGTTTGCCTCTTAGGATGGTTGCTTCTCAAGTCTTAACATAACGAAATTATATAATATTCAAAACTTGATCTTTTATATTTACAATACATATCAAATTTTCTTGAGCTCTTTCAAAAGAATACTAACCTTTTGATATGATTAATTATCCTTAATTAACTTTATAAGAACATCATGATAGTCCAAATTTTAGAAATATCCAACCTTAACATCATCCTCGAGGTTTCAGATAATCCCTCTCTTAGAATACTTTCCTCATACAACCTTTATGTAACAACATGATATAGTATTTTTATTTTGATCATCACCATCTATCTACATAGTGAATTCCTTCAATTTCTTTCAAATAAACATTAACATCTCAACCTCGAATTAAAATATATAATTCTTTGTCCATGAAATTTATTTCTCTTGATTAACCCTACATGAAAATCATAATCGGTCTACTCTATTCTTAACCAAAAATTAGAAGAATGCTTGAAATTAGACACTTGCCATGGTCTTAGCATTCTTTCTTCTCTTAACCTTCTCCACGAGTTTACAGTTAGTCATTTATTTCAAGAAAACCTTAAGCCTCTTCAAATAATGAGATCATAATATCAAAATTAAAAAGAGCTTTGTATCAGAGTACTCCAGATCCAAGCCCGATAAAAGAATCATCACTCATCTTTTCTAAATTTGAAGATGTCCAATATTTTTTCTTAGAATCCTCTATACTAGAAAAGCCTATTGATGAAAATTACATGGCAACACATATAAATTAGTCCAAGAATCAATAACCTTATCTTTTCATTTATTACTAAAAATCTTGTGACTAAAATTTCAATCAACTCTTCCATTATCACACTTCTAAAGCTAGAATTGATGTTCCTTATTAGTTTCACAGTAACTCAAATAACTACGCTTCTATTGCGTACTTTGATATAATTTGCCATACTGTCTATGTTCACTAAATAAATCCTTCCAAAAATTTACTTACATTGGTATAAAAAATATCCAAAATTACTAAAGCAAAGTTTTTGAGTCTCTTTATCTTGTCCATACTTTAAGCATATCATTTCAAGATTTATCCTAACCCAATTTTCATATTGAAGATCCTTGCATAAATTTCACCATCCTTTTAAAACTTCAATAACTCTAGTCTAAGTCTAAATTAATCATACCTTCCTCAATAATTCAATTAGATAATATAGATCAACTTTTCTCTTAGAAAGTTATCATTAACTCTAACAAAGTAAATGACTTGAATCAATGCTCTTATGAATAGAATCAATCATATTATCGCTCATAAAACTATCTTACCATATTCTTAGCATCAATTAACAAACTACCTAAAATATTATCCATCGTAGGCTAAACCCATATATATATTTCAATGCCAATTTCTTCGCTCAATACAATATCAGTAGTAGGGTAACTTAAATCTTTTCATAGATCTTAAATTTGATTTAGAGTTGGACACTGTTGCCGCTAAGATCGTCGTGGCCCGTAGCTGCTGTCGGTGCCGGAGATGCGCTCCCCCTGCCGCCCGGCCATCCTCGGCTCCCGGACCTCCGTGCTGGGTGCGGACAGCTTGCCGCCCGACGGTCCCCCGCTCCTGGACCTGCAAGACAGGGGTTAGAGACCTGGGCTGGGGTTTCCGGCGGGGGCACTCCGACGATCAAGTCAGTGATGATCTAGGAGAACAGATCCTCTTGGCCAGGCTCCTCTTGATGGACTCCGCTCTAGGAGGAGTGAAAAATGTGTGTGAAGGTGAAAATGTTGCAGGGGGAGAGATAGTGGGGACAGAGGGGTGCCCTGTTCCTTCGTCTCTCCTTGTATCCCTCATTTTCCTTCAATTGTGGTGGTAGCGGTGCTTCGCCCTCTTGGTCGGGCTTGCACTTGTGCTTGTGGTGGTGGTGGTGCCATGCCCCTCTTGCTGGTAGGGGTTGCACTCCTCTTTTCTTTTTTTTCTCTTTCTGGCTTGTCTTTTTTGTCTGTGTGCTCTTGAGTTGTTGTGTGTTACCTCCGAGTTTTGTTGCAAACTAAGTTACTGTTGGGCGCTTGTCTCGGGATCCCCGTCAGGCTGTCAGGCGCATGCGGCGGTGTCCCGAGGAGTCTTTCTTGATTCGTGATAAGAAAAGTTGTCAGGCGCTCCAGCACTCCTCTTGGTTGCCTCATTCCGGGAAACTTGGCAATGCCTCGAATGGCGGGCCGCCGCCTGCGGGATTCGAATCTCCCGGTTGGCTTCCTTTCTTGGGCGATCTGAGTGATTGGTGAGGAGTGTGGCATCTCGATCAACGTGCTGCTTGCCTTTCTGGTGTAACTGGCCGTTGCAGGTGGTCAGTACAGTCTAGAAGGCGCTTTAGTGAAGTCCTCGGGCGGCTCGCCGGTGTTCCGGGCTGGGGCCCAACTGGAACGGCAGGGCTTGCTCCGATCTAAGCACTCCGAGCTTGCGGGGGCATCTCGATGGAGGAGGGCAGAGAGTGGGCCCGGTCCGGAGGGCGCGCGCTCGGAGAGGCTCCACATTGACGGGCGAGCGCTTTTGCTCGACCTCGACCACAAGGCATTAACCTCCGAGGGTCTCGCTCCGGAGGGCAGGAGGCGGACCCGTTCCAGAGGGGCGCGCTCGGAGAGGCTCCACATTGGCGGGTGAGCGCTGAGCTCGACCTCGACCGCAGGGCACTAGCCTCCGAGGGTCTCGCTCTGGAGGGCGGAAGGCGGACCCGGTCCAGAGGGCGCACGCTCGGAGAGGCTCCACATCGGCGGGTGAGCGCTGAGCTCCACCCGATCGCAGGGCACTAGCCTCCGAGGGTCTCGCTCTGGAGGGCAGGAGGCGGACCCGGTCCAGAGGGCGCGCGCTCGGAGACGGACCCGGTCCAGAGGGCGCGCGCTCGGAGAGGCTCCACATTGACGGGTGAGCGCTGAGCTCGACCTCGATCACAAGGCACTAGCCTCCAAGGGTCTCGCTCTGGAGGATGGAAGACGGACCCGGTCCAGAGGGCGCGCGCTCAGAGAGGCTCCACATCGGTGGGTGAGCGCTGAGCTCGATCTCGACCGCAGGGCACTAGCCTCCGAGGGTCTCGCTCTGGAGGGCGAAAGGCGGCTCCGACCTAGGCATCCCGAGCTTACGGGCATGACCTAGCGGAGGACTGAGCTCGACTTGTTGTTCTGAGAGAGCTCAGGTCAGCTCGGTAGTGGAATTCGGGCTGGAGTGTCGACGAGCGTCTTTTCTTGACATGGCGCCTGCTGGTTCCTCCACGTCAGCGATCCCTCCATATCATTTGCCCCCACTCCTGAGGCCCGTTAGTGCGCGGCACTCAGGTCGAAGGGAGTAATTGCGGTGCTGACGTGGAAAGGCGAAAATCTGGCATGATGATGGCCATGATTGCTGGCGCTTCGGGGGCCGGCCCTGCGGACCAATGCGGGGATGCCATGTGGCCACGTCCGAGGAGCAGTTAATGTTGGTGCAGAATTCAGAGCGGCTGGGATGCCATTCTCGCCGATGGGTGGCACGTGGCATAGATCCGTTGGTGGAGGGGTTGGATCGGTACGAATCCCTCGGGTCATTTTGAAATGAAAGGAGGGCCTTACCCGAACCATCTATTCTTTTTGAATTCTCCATGCTTGCTGCTGCCGCGCCCAAGCTTCTTCCTCCTTCCTCCTAGTTGTCCAGAGTTTTCTAAGGCACCAGGTCAGTTTCTTCTTCCTCCTTCCCTGTTAGAATAGGGTTTTTCCTTCGGGTCTGGGGTCCTCTTCAGGTTGAGTCTCCTCTTCGGTCTTCTACTTTGTGTCCTTCCTTTCTTTCATCCTTGAGGATGTCCCATTTTGGTCCGGACTTCCGCCCCTCCACTGATCAGGGCGAAGCCGGTCCTTCTGAGCGGAGGCCGACGTCTTCCTCTTCTTCCTTCAGACAAGGAGGAAGATGCAGCTCGCTTCGAGCTCAGTAGGAGGCGTCCTCCCGGTCCAGTTCTCATCAGGGAACCGGGTTCTGGTCCTTCTCTCCCTCCTCCTTCTGCTCCTGCTTCCGAGTCTGTCCGGCCTGCAGCTCCTGGTGGGGTCGTCTCGTCGATCATCGCAGGGGAGCTTAGGACTGTCTGGGATGTCTATGGCATCCTACCTTCTATCCGGCTTATGATCCCTCGTCCGGGGAAACGGGTCACATCGAGTAGCCCGGGCCGTCTTGCCTTCTACGAGAGGACCTTCTCTGGGGGTCTCTGGTTTTCTTTCGATCCTTTCTTCCCGTCTGTCTTGGATAATTATCATCTAGTCCATGCGCAGCTAGTGCCAAATGCTATTAAGGTTATTTTTTCCTTCATTGTGCTTTGTCACCTCCACGGGTTTGTTGCCTGATTTTCCTTATTCAGGGCTTTTTTTGCCCTGAAGTGCCACCCAATCGAGGATGGGTGGTGGTCCTTGTCCTCCCACCCGAAGGGCATTAAGTTTGAGTATCCCTCTTCCATCAGGGGATGGAAGAGCAAGTTTTTCTTTGTTGAGGTTGAGGGGGTCGACTGGGTGTGGAGTGATCCGGACAAGTCCCCCAACCGAAATTCTGTGGTCGATGCGACTGACCAGGATGATTACGAGCAGCTCCGCATGCCCATATTCCTTCTCTCGAGGTCCCGTTGTCTGAGCAGAAGCTCGCCGACTCCGGGGTCGACCCAACAAATGGGTTGGGTGAGTTCGACCTGAACTTTTCTTTTCCTTTACTCTTGTACTCCTTGCATTGTTTCCCATAGGCTCTAGCTGCTGTGTAAATTGCATACAGGGATGATCTTCTTCGAGAGTGATCTTCTGGCCATCACCAAGAAGAGGTCGCCGACCGGGCTGGCCGGGGAGCCTGCACCAAGGCGGGCCCGGAGTGAGAGTGCTTCTACGGCCGCTCCCACGGTAGTGGTTGGTCTGAGCTCGACTGCTCTAGCGGGTCCGAGTTCAGAGGTGTCCAGTGCTGCTCCTATGCCGGTGGAGAGGACAGCTTCTGTGGCACCGAGGCCAGCCCAGCAGGCCCCTGTTGCAGAGCCCGAGGTAGTTGTCCGGGTAAGGGCCGTGGCTGCTACCGCTGCACCCTGCCGTCCAACGGGTCCGCCCGTCATTGATGTCAGGGGTGAGGAGATTTGGGCTGCGACCGGGGCCGTGACGGAGGTGCCGCCTGCATCGGTGCCAGCTTCTCAGCCTCCCCCCCGGGATCCTTCAGCCAGCGGGGCAAGGCCGCCTGCTCACAGAGAGAGCAGGAGGGAGGAGGCGCGGTGCCATCTCCCTTTCAGGATGGGGCCGGAAAGTTCATTTCTCCGGAGTCCCAAGCTAGCCGAACGCATGATGGATTTCTCCATCCAAGTATGCGACCGGCAAGAGATGGCCGGGATGCGGTTGATCGATGTTATCAGTGCCATCTTTCTCCAGCTGTACTCGGTGAGCTATCCCCCTCTTTCTTTTCTTCTTCTTCTTTCTCTTTTTCTCTTTCTTCTTTTTTTTTTTAGGCTGTCCTCATTTCATGGTGCAGATCGGTGCCGAGGCCCTCTTCATCAAGGGCCGCTACCAGAGCTGGGAGCATCTCGAGTGGCAACAGGCTGCCGAGATTGAGTCTTTGAAGGCCGACCTGAAGGAGAAGGTCGAGGCAAATGGGGTCCTTGAGTTGAAGGTCAAGGACCTTGAGAAAGAGCTCGCCGATGCTGAGGGGCGAGCGAAGGGACTCCTGGCGGCTCACGACTTGGAGCATAGCCGCTCAAAGAAGGCGATCGACGACCTCTCCATCATCGAGAAAAAGCTGAACTGGTACAGTGCCGAGGTCGATCGGCACAAGGAGATCGCCCTAGCTGCCCAGGCGGAGTTGGCAGCTGGGAAGGAGAAACTTGCCGCAGCTGAGAAGATGGCAGAGATGGCAGCCAATTCGGCGGAGGCAGCCAGGCTAGAGGCCGCCGGTTAAGGAGGGTGGCCGCTAAGGCCACGAAGGGTGTTGAGGATGCTGTCACCCGATTCAAGGCTTCGAAGGACTTCGTCACTGAAATCTAGCAGATGGCATCGGACTCCTTCTAAAAGGGTTTCATGTACCTGCACGGCTGGTTCGAGGTGCTTATGTCAGGACCGTAGCTGCCTCAGGTACCCTTCAACCTCGGAGGCGGAGGCTGACAAGGAGGTCGTCGCGGGAGCCGTGGGCCCAGAGCCTTCGACGCTAGCTACGGGTGACTCTTCCGGAGTTAGGGTAGCCCAGCCGGAAACTTCTCGGCCTCAGGATCTAGCAGAGAAGCCGGCCGGTGTAGAGTGACCCTTTTCTTCCTTGCTTTGTTTTGTACTTTTGTTTCTTGTATTCAGTCAGGGTCACCCGGCATGTCGGGGGCCTAGAAAACACTTATAACTTGTGTTTAATCAATGAAGCTTGAGCTTCTTTGTCATCTATTCTCTTTGCCTGGTTCTTCTCATTTTTTCTCTCTTTCTTTCACTCCCTTTCTTCTTTTCTCCTTTTTTTTTTTTTTTGCATGGGGAGATCAGAGAGAAGGGCTTCACCTTGCTTGGGGTGAAGTTATGACACTTGAGAGCTGCTGGGCTCAAAGGTGTTGTTGACTGAGAGCCATATGGCTCGGAGGTCCCTTGGCCGGGGATCTGAGCTCCGGTCTTGGGTTGGCATCCTGGAGCTGGGCTTGGGGACGTTGATGACCGAGAGCCATGTGGCTCGAAGTTCTCTTGGCTGGAGATCTGAGCTCCGGTCTTGAGTGGGCATCCTGGAGCTGGGCTCGGGGACATAGATGACTGAGAGCTGCGTGGCTTGAAGTTCTCTTGGCTAGAGATTTGAGCTCCAGTCTTGAGTGGGCATCCTGGAGCTGGGCTCGGGGACGTAGATGACTGAGAGCTGCGTGGCTTGAAGTTCTCTTAGCCGGAGATTTGAGCTCCGGTCTTGAGTGGGCATCCTGGAGCTGGGCTCGGGAACGTAGATGACTGAGAGCTGCAGGTTCGAAGTTCTCTTGGCTGGAGATCTGAGCTCCGGTCTTGAGTGGACGTCCTAGAGCTGGGCTCGGGGACATAGATGACTGAGAGCTACGTGGCTCAAAGTTCTCTTGGTCGGAGATCTGAGCTTCGGTTTTGAGTGGGCATCCTAGAGCTGGGCTCGGGGACGTAGATGACTGAGAGCTGTGTGGCTCGAAGTTCTCTTGGCCGGAGATCTGAGCTCTGGTCTTGAGTTTGGAAGGTGGTAGCTTCGATGCTGTACTTCCCTCTCGTTCTCTTTCTTTCCTTCCCCTCTCACCTTTTTGATGAGCGGGGAGATCAGAGATGAGGGTGCTTGCCATGTTCCTCTCTTGTTCTCTTTCTTTCCTTCCCCTCTCTTTTTTTTTTCCTTTTTTTTTTTTAGAGTGGGGAGATCAGAGAAGAGGATGCTTGCAGTGCCCTCCCTTTGTTCTCTTTCTTTCCTTCCCCTCTCATCTTCTTTTCGAGTGGGGAGATCAGATAAGGGGGGTTGCCGGGCTCCCCCCTTTGTTCTCTTTCTTTCCTTCCCCTCTCGTTTTCTTTTCGAGTGGGGAGATCAGAGAAGGGAGTTACCGGGCTTGATTGCCTTGGAGCTAGGCTCGAGGCCTTCCTGGACGTGGAGCTAGGCTCTGGCCCAGGGGTTGCCTGAGGTCTTGGCTCAGGTCTTTGGCTCCTTGGAGCTAGGCTCGAGGTATTGATAGGAGCTACGTGGTCCCATGATCTCTTGGCATCTCAGAGCTAGGCTCGGAGACGTTTGAGATGGAGAGCGGCTTGGCTCGAAATTTTCTTGGCCGTAGATCTGAGCTCTGGTCTTGAGCAAGCATCTTGGAGCCAGGCTCGGGGATGTTGTTGACTGGGAGCTGCTTAGCTCAAAGGTCTCTTGGCCGGAGATCTGAGCTCCGATCTTGAGTTGGTGTCCTGAGCTGGGCTCGGGGACGTTGTTGACTAGGAGCTGCTTTGCTCAAAGGTCTCTTGGCCCGAAATCTGAACTCCGATCTTGAGTTGGTGTCCTGGAGCTGGGCTCGGGGATGTTTGAAATGGAGAGCTACGTGGCTCGAAGATCCTCTGACATCCTGGAGCTGGGCTTGGGGATGCTTGGAGCTGGGAGCTACGTGGCTCGAAGATCCTCTGACGTCATGGAGCTGGGCTCGGGGATGCTTGGAGTTGGGAGCTACGTGGCTCGAAGATCCTCTGACATCCTGGAGCTGGGCTCGGGGATGCTTGGAATTGGGAGCTACGTGGCTCGGAGGTCTCTTGACTTCCTAGAGCCGGGCTCGGGGATGCTTGGAGTTGGGAGCTACGTGGCTTGAAAATCCTCTGACATCCTGGAGCTGGGCTCGGGGATGCTTGAAGTTGGGAGCTACGTGGCTCGAAGATCCTCTGACATCCTAGAGCTGGGCTCGGGGATGCTTGGAGTTGGGAGCTACGTGGCTCGAAGGTCTCTTGATGTCCTGGAGCTGGGCTCGGGGATGCTTGGAGTTGGGAGCTACGTGGTTCGAAGATCCTCTGACGTCCTGGAGCTGGGCTCAGGGATGCTGTCGATTCTTTCCTTCTAGACATGCGGATACCCGTGCAAGGGAGAAATCGTTATCATGATTGTTGGTAAGGGAACTTACCTTGTTGGGGGCGTCTTCGTAGGCTGCATGCCCTTCTCCTTCGGGGGAGCCTGACGCCGTCGAGTTCTTCGAGGCAACGGACCCCTCATGATGGGGCTTCGGCCGCCTCGTAGGGGCCTTTCTGCGGTGGTTCGTGATCATCATCCCAATGACCATGTCCTCTTTGTTTGCCTTTCTCCTTCGCTTTCTTCTCCTCTCATGGCAGGGAGATGACTCTCGGGGCCCCCTGCCCCCCGAGCCTTCTTAGATGCATGCACGATTCTCCAGGCGATCACACCCGCCAGTTTTGCAATGGGGTAGCTATCGATGGTTGAAGCTGACGGGAGAGCGGCGAGCGCTTGGGGCCCCGCTTGAGGTCTGCCCCCCCCGCAAGCCTTTGGAGGTAGGCCTTCTTGATGAGCTTCTTGATCTCCTGCTTACGGTTGCAACATTTTTTGATGCCATGGCCGTGATCGCGGTGGAGGTGGTGATACTCCGCCTCGCCGTGACCGGTGAAGGGCTTCACCGGTGGCGGGCGTTGTAGTCCGGTGGCTCGCCAGCTGGGCCTCGTATGCTGATGAACCAGCAGGAGAACTCCGCTAGCTTACGCTCATGCTTCTCCGGGTGCTTTTTCGCTGTGTGCCTGAGGGCACCCACGTTGCCAATCTATTGACCTTTCTGGCTTGCATCACCACCGTTCTTCCGCGATATGTTGACCTGTAAGGAGGCGGAGGACTTAGTCTCGCCCGTTCTGCCCCCTACCTGGTGCGCCAATCTGTTGCCGCCAAGATCGTCGTGGCCCGTAGCTGCTGTCGACACCGGAGATGAGCTCCCCCTGCCGCCCGGCCGTCCTCGGCTCCTGGACCTCCGTGTTGGGTGCGGACCCTCGCTGTCCGGTGGTCTCCCACTCCTAGACCTGCGAGAAAGGGGTTAGAGACCCGGACCGAGATTTCCGGCGGGGGCACTCCGATGATCAAGTCAGTGATGATCCAGGAAAACAGATCCTCCTTGTCGGGCCCCTCATGATGGACTCCGCTCTAGGAGGAGTGGAAAATGTATGTGAAGGTGAAAACGCTGCATGAGGAGAGTGATAGCGGGGACAGAGGGGTGCCCTGTTCCTCTGCCTCTCCTTGTATCCCTCGTTTTTCTTCAATTATGGTGGTAGCGGCGCTTCGCCCTCTTGGTCGGGCTTGCGCTTGTGCTCGCGGTGGTGGTGGTGCCATGCCCCTCTTGCTGGTGGGGGTTGCACTCCTTCTCCTTTCTTTTTTTTTCTCTCTCTGGCTTGTCTATTTTGCCTGTGTGCTCTTGAGTTGTTGTGTGTTACCTCCGAGTTTTGTTACAAACTAGGTTACCGTTGGGTGCTTGTCTCGGGATCCCCGCCGGGCTGTCAGGCGCATGCGGCGGTGTCCCGAGGAGTCTTTCCTGATTTGTGATAAGGAAAGTTGTCAGGCGCTCCAGCACTCCTCTTGGTTGCCTCATTCCGGGAAACTTGGCGGTGTCTCAAATGGCGGGCCGCCGCCCGCGAGATTCGAATCTCCCGGTTGGCTTCTTTTCTTGGACGATCTGAGTGGTTGGTGAAAAGTGTGGCATCTCGATCAACGTGCTGCTTGTCTTTCTGGTGTAACTGGCGGTCGCAGGTGGTCAGTACAGTCTGGAAGGCGCTTCAGTGCAGTCCTTGGGTGGCTCGCCGGTGTTCCGGGCTAGGGCCGAGTTAGAACGGCAGGGCTCGCTCCGATCTAAGTGCTCCTAGCTTGCGAGGGCATCTCGGTGGAGGAGGGCAGAGAGTGGGCCCGGTTCGGAGGGCGCGCGCTCGGAGAGGCTCCACATTGGTGGGTGAGCGCTTTTGTTCGACCTCGACCACAGGGCACTAACCTCCGAGGGTCTCACTCCGGAGGGCAGGAGGCGGACCCGGTTTAGAGGGTACGTGCTTGGAGAGGCTCCACATCGACAGGTGAGCGCTGAGCTCGACCTCGACCGCAGGGCACTAGCCTCCGAGGGTCTCGCTTTGGAGGGCGGAAGGTGGACCCGGTCCAGAGAGCGTGCGCTCGGAGAGGCTCCACATTGACGGGTAAGCGCTGAGCTCGACCTCGACTGCAAGGCACTAGCCTCCGAGGGTCTCGCTCTGGAGGATAGGAGGCGGACCCGGTCCAGAGGGGCGTGCTCGGAGAGTCTCCACATCGGTGAGTGAGCGCTGAGCTCGCCTCGACCGCATGGCACTAGCCTCTGAGGGTCTCGTTCTGGAGGGCGGAAGACGAACCCGATCCAGAGGGCGCGCGCTCGGAGAGGCTCCACATCGGCGAGTGAGCGCTGAGGTCGACCTCGATCGCAGGACACTAGCCTCCAAGGGTCTCGCTCTGGAGGACGGAAGGCGGCTTCGACCTAGGCATCCCGAGCTTACGGGCACGACCTGGCGGAGGACTGAGCTTGACTTGTTGTTCTGAGGAAGCTCAGCTCAGCTTGGTAGTGGAATCTGGGCTGGAGAGTCGCCGCGGCGTCTTTTCTTGATGTGGTGCCTGCCAGTTCCTCCACGTCAGTGATCCCTCCACATCAGACACAACTAATAATCCCGACAATTATAAGGACGATCAAGTAATTCAATCCAAGACTACTAACCTAACCCATCAAAGATTTTACGAAGATGTGCATCGCATGTGCTCATAATATAATTTAATCTGCTAATAGCAAATTACCAATCTATGCATTATCCCAAATATATTCTTCATTACATATTTTCAACAATAATCCACCTATAGATTCATCATAAAATTATCTTTCCTAATATCCTTAACTCTTGCATAACCTACACCCTAAATATCTTCTTATAACGGTCTCAAAATTTACAATCCGATAATTAATAATAGAACTAGCATGTTATCATGACCTGCATCCATATCAAGTTTAGGATTCTAAAATCATTCAATTAATAATTGAACCTACATATTCAGCATAACCAATTGACATAACATACTATAATTTCAGGCCAGTACTCTTGATCCTTGGATCAAACCAACTTATCAAAGACAAAGATATATCTTATCCAGCTCTCCAATATCCATCATATGCTTACTTATTATGATTAAATAGTATAAATTATTCGGCTCTTTACGCTCATCTTCGATCAATCTCACTACTTATATTAGAGACAAATCATGTTCCTTTATTATACTAATCATATATCAGATCCTATATACAATCTAAAGATTAGAATCCAAACTTTAAGTATATTCTTGTAACTTTTATCATGTCTCGATTGATCATGATACTAAGTTCAAATACCTCTTAAGTCATAGTCCATAATGATCATAGCCAAAATTTTGTTATTATTCAAATCATATCCTAATCACTTATATCACCGTTCTAAGTGATTATACTTTAAGTTTTGATACTATTCATGTCATGTCTGTTATAGCAGTGACATTTCCATTCAGCCCTGTCACAGCATCATTCCTGTTGGCTGACATGGCCATGTGCTTCGCACCGCATCCCCAAGTCTCCCATCAAAAGAAGACAGTACGTCCGCTTGTTCTGAGGGAAGTCGACCCCTACGGCGGCCAGGTCGGCACCTCGGCCAGCCCACTTCGGTCATGTATGGAGTCCAACTTCTTGGCAGCTCAGCTCGCACCCCGGTTCGGCATGGAGTTCTACCTCACCTTGCGCGTCAGCACGGCACGGGAGGAAAGGCCCCTCGCACGGTGTCTCAGCCAGCTCTACACCTCCCACGGTGACATGTCCAACGTCCGCAAGGACCTTATCCACGAGTTCCCTTAGAAGACCATCTTCGACTCCCTGGACAAAGATGGCCTCTCCTTCGTGGGACTTGAACCCCTGAATCCAAGAAACATGCATGCAGCCCAATCTCGCTCCCAACCTGAAGAGTGCACGCCCGTCTCCGTTTGGACTTCATCCCGGACTATTCGGAGGCACGACCGTGGCCACCCATGCTAAAAGCTGACTCCTCGGCAAGCCCGGCTCCGGCATCGTCGTCGCCAAGTGCTCCGATAATGGCACGTCATCTTCATCGGACTCTATCGATACGACGGTCTATTCCTTCGCCCGTTGTTTTGTCAGCCTCTCGGACTCCGGCTCCTCCGTCTGCTTCCTCTTTGATTTTTGGATCGCCGGCTCAGTAGTCCGAATGCCCCTTCTCTGGGCCGCCATCGTTGATACGGTCGCTCGGTCTGGCTTCATTTTGTCGCCTGTCGAAGAGTAGAGGTTGGGTTAGCTATGATAATGAGGCCGACAGAGAAAGAAAAAAGAGTTTGATGGAAATATCTATCCTACCTAGCTGATGATGTTGGCTGATCCCAGCCCAATGGAAACTATCCTCTCGAAGCAAGAAATGTACGAACACCGGGTCCTCATCATTCAATTTATTGAAGTCGGCCTCGTCGGCCCTCGATATCTTCCTTTCGTTTATGGCCTTCGGCCTGGGCTCCCTCCACATCGGCTCGAAGCCCCAAGGGTCTAGGCTATCTATAAAAAAGTATCGGGACTTCCATCCGTGGATGGCCGACGGAAGCCCCCTAGTATCTTCCGGCTAGGGCGGGGACTGAACATCCACCACTCCTTGCTTCGGAAGTCTTGTTTTAAAAAGAAAAAAATTGGAGAATAAAGACAGCCTCAGCTCGACTCCGGCCTCCTAACAGCGGATCAGGAAGCCACAGATGACCCGAATACTGTTCAGGGTCAACTGAGAGGGAGCAATCCTATAGGCATTGAAAATTTGGACAAAGAAATTATAAAATGGGAACCGAAGGCCAACCTTAAGATGGTCTTCGTACACCGGAAGTGCGCCTAAGTTCAGTGGGCCGTTCACCCTTCCCTCTTTATTGGGAACGGTCAAATGAAGCGTGGTCGGTATGTTATAAATGACCCTAAGATTTTCTACCCTCTCCCGGGTCATCCCCGATGGGATATCATGCAGACCTGGTTCCCTATTCCCACGGGCGGAGCTCCGGCTACCGGAGGCCATTCTAATGGAGGTTACAAAAGAAGGAAAGGATGAGTGCGGAACTAACCTGTTTTCTGGTTTCCTAATGAAGCAAGAGTAGCAGGAGGGAGAGACTCTTTCTCCTCGAAGTGCAAATGCAGTGGAAGACTCCCTTTGGGCCTCCTCCTTCTCCTTTTATAGGCACGGAAGGGCCGCTTCCCAGCGCCCCTTAAGCGCCGCGACGTAACGTCAGACGACATGACTTCCCGATTCAGTGCGGAAGCCGTGGGGATGCACCAGATCGTGTCTAATCATGATCTGCGTGACCGCCCAGCCAACGGCGGATGAGCTACTCTGGATACTATGCCAATCGCTCGGATCTTGCCACGTCGCCCATGTCGTGTCAGGAACTCGACAGGCAGGCATTTCGGGCTAGCAACCCATCATTGCACCGTATCGACAATAACTGCTTCTCCCATCGCCACCAATGCGATGCAGACACCTGTCCAGGGGCAGAAACTCGGAGTGAAAGACGGTCGATCGCAGCATGCCAGATCAGATTCACAATCATTTCAAGGACGGGCGCATTAATTGCCAAGTGATGCTCTCGTCCTTCGAAGCTGCAGAGTTGCTCGAAGATCAAAAGTAAGGGGGCAACTGTTATACCCTACCAGCTCACCACCAAACCGGATCGTCCCTCTTGCAGAGGTCCGACCGACCTCCACTGAGGTTCAGTCAATCTGCTCCTGTTCATGCTCCGGCAGACGCTCTTCTTTGAAAGTTCAGCCCACTGAAGCAGAGGTCCGAATGACCCTCTTCTACTGAGGTCCGACCCACTTGCTTTTGCCGAAGCTCTGACAGACGCTCCCCTTCTGAGGTCTGGCCGGCCCTCTCCAGTCGAGGTCCGACCAATTCACTTCAAGGATCCAAGAGACTCAAGAAACCTCTCCCAGCTGGTACCATAATTCTGTTATAACAGAATTCTGCCACATCAGCACCACTACTCCATTATTCTTACGATGTCGCCTTATCTGGGTGCTAGTGGCCACTCTCTAGATTCTTTCAGGGGCATATCAGTCTTTCTCGGCCTCTTCCCTAACGAATTTTGGATTGTTCCGTGCCTATATAAGGTAAATGGGGGACCTCGTTTTGGACCAGGTACACTCTTCTCTTTCCATACGCTGTCTCTCTGATTCCTCCATTCTGTTGCCCTCAAGCTCCTGCTAACTTAGACATCGGAGTGTCCCCGCCGGAACACCACCGGCCCTCGGGGACTTTATTGCAGGTCGACCGGGAGAAGAAAGCTCCAGCCCAACCATCCAATCCCGGTTCAGGAAAAGTTGCAGCAACAATCATAATAAATAGCAAGCTTATAAGTGGGTTCATATTGATATTTCAACTATCTTCCTGGTTCCACAAGATTGGCTATTTCTTCGATTACAGGAACAGGTTAAAACCCAGTAGCCCAAAAAGGCAATATTATTCAGCAGGTGTCCTTTACTTTCCACTTCCTGGAACGTTGAAATCAGTTGTTCTAATGCAAAGAGGAGCTCTTTAGGCAATGAAGATGGCACAAAGAAGTTGTGTACCACTAGATCCATGTTCAGGGCTTGAAGCTAAATTAAAATAGTTTCCTGACACTGTGAGCTCACCAATTTCTGTTCAACAGTGGCCAGGGGGTTACACAGGGAGCTGGGTTAGAATCAGTGAATTGGACAGTGAAGGTGCAAGGGTCCTCCCTGTCCATCAACTGTCCTTTAAGATTTAAGCTGGCCCAAAGATCCTTTTGCACAACTTTTAAAGCATATAAACAAAAGAGGGTTCCGGTGGTAGACCCCTGGTGAATCAGTAGAGGGTATAAAATAAACAAATTCCACATTATGATTTTTTATATTAATATTGAGATAGATTTTATAGGAGAACAACCCTCTGAGTAGGAGAATGTCAAGTAGGTTCCTTGGCACCTAGTTTGTAAATCAAGATGTGAATTGATATTTAGTGTGTTAAATTCGTCATTAGTAAAGATAAGGATTCTTCAAAATAATCATCTACATGATTACAAAAATTATATATATAAATATATCTACATGATTATTGTATATTATACATATACTGCTATGTGTATTATGTTTTTGATAAATTAATGTTGCATAGTTTATGATTAATTAGTCTTTAATCATAGATATTATGAAAAGTAAGAAAATTATGATTTAACATAATTAAAGGGGTACGAGCAGTATTTGGATTAGTTGGCCATGCAATAAATGTGGTATGTATGCTAGGTCAATCTTAAATTAAGATACAGAATTGTGTTTGACTTACCATGGCCTAAAGTATGACCGTGACTATTCTAATCCTTAAAAATCAGATTATGACTTTAACATAATGAATGGGACATGGGTGGCATCTAGATTAATCAACCAGATAAGAGATATATGTATGCTAGGTCAGTGTCAAGTTGGGATTGGCTTATCATAGACTGAAATATGACAATGACTAATATAATGTTGAAAATTAAATCATGACTTTGATAATATGGATGTGGCATGAGCTATATTTGGACAAATTGGCCAGGCAAGAAATGTGGTGTATATGCTTGATTAGCTTGAGGTTAGGATACAGCATTATATTTGGCCTACCATAGCCTGGAGTATGGTTGTAATTAGTCAGAAAGATAAATATAATTTTTGTATAATTTTAAAAATGGATAAAAGGAGAGTATATAGATTAGTTGGCTTTATATGAAAACGTGGTGTATTAGTCGCAGGTTGAGATATAATTTATGGTTGCCAATCATGGATGAAAATATGAAATGTGTTTGACCTGCCATGGACGGGAACATGATGTGACTAATCTAGTACTGAAATTAAATTAAAATGATAAACAATATTTAATATTTAATATTTAATAAAAAGGTATCTGAACTAGCAGCACATGTAGTACATAGTGTTTGTGATATCAGTTGTTGATTGAGATGTGGATTGCCAACTACTGGCAGAAATGTGGTGTATATTTGGCCTTCCACAGGCTAGGGCATAGGTAGGTCTACTTTAGTACCGAAGTAATGATGTGGTTATAATATAATTGTGTTAACCAGATAATGAAAAATTGGATTATGGTTGAATTGAATTGTTACGTGGTATATATATATATATATATATATATATATATATATATATATATATATATAATACGGCTAAACTTGATATATATGCCGGCATAGCTTATATACGTGTGTTTTATAGCATATATATTGACCTATTAAGTATTGTGCAATTATTTGATTGTTGAGATATAGCCCTTGTTGCTCTGAACCTATTTGCGTGTCTGGACCTGCAAAATAGAAGAGATCTGGGTCGGTGATCCCGGCGGGGGCACTTCGACGGTCAAGTCAGCAATGATCCAGGAGAACAGATCCTTCTAGTCGAGCCCCGTAGATGGACTCCACGCTAGGAGGAGAAAATAATATGTTGGGAGAATATGAATGAGTGGGCCGGTGATCTTGGCGGGGGCACTTCGACGGTCAAGTCAGTAATGATCCAGGAGAACAGATCCTCCTGGTCGAGCCCCGTAGATGGACTCCACGCTAGGAGGAGAAAATAATATGCTGAGAGAATATGAATGAGTTGTGAGTGGAGCGAGAGAAGTGGTGACGGAGGAGAGTTTGAGCAAGAAGGATGTGTTCGTCGAGACCCTTTCGATGGATCACCGGTTGCCTTGCATGCTTAGTCTCTCAGTTGCTCTCCTGTGTGCCACCCTTTTTGCCTGTTGATTTGCTTAGTTTTGCTTAGTTTGCTTACCCCTTCTTCTTGGAATCTTGGAGAGCTCTTTTAAGTTAGGGTGGCTACCAGATGCCTACCTTAGGATCCTCTTCTCGCTTGCAGGTGCGTGCGGATGTTTCATGCCGTGTGCGAGATGCCTTTACTCATTCGCGATAAGGAACCTATCGTGCGCTCTAACATTCCTTCTGGTCACTCCATTTTGGGAAGCCTGGCAGAGCCTTGATCAGGGGGCAACCGTTCCCTCGATTTGAATCTTCTAGGTTGACTTCCTTTTCTGGGTGGTACAGATGGTTGGTAGGGAGCGTAGCGCCTCGATCGGGGGACCCCTTCCTTTTCAGTGTAAGTGGTAGCTGGGGCAATTATAGCGGCCTGGCAGGCGCCTTTCCGTGCTCCAAGGAGAGCGGCTAACCGCCGCCCAAGGAGAGCGGTGATGTCCTTCGGTTGCTGGTCCCTTTGCCCGAGATGGGGCTGGTCTAGAGAGGCGGAGCTCGATTTCGGCCATGGTATCTCAACCTTGAGAGAGCTGCCTAGCGAAGGAGTCCGGAGAGAGGCGGAGCTCGACTTCGGTCACGATATCTCGACCTCGAGGGAGCCGCCTGGCGAAGGAGTCCGGAGAGGGGCGGAGCTCGACTTCGGCCAAGGCGTCTCGACCCCGAGGGAGCCGCCTGGCGAAGGAGTCCGAAGAGAGGCGGAGCTTGACTTCGGCCACGACATCTCGATCCCAAGAGAGCCACCTAGCGAAGGAGTCCGGAGAGAGGCGGAGCTCGACTTCGGCCACGATGTCTCGACCCTGAGGGAGCCGCTTGGCGAAGGAGTCCGGAGAGAGGCGGAGCTCGATTTCGGCCACGGCGTCTCGACCTCGAGGGAGCCGCCTGGCGAAGGAGTCCAAAGAGAGGCGGAGCTCAACTTCGGCCATGGCGTCTCGACCTCGAGGGAGCCACTGGCGAAGGAGTCCGAAGAAAAATCTGACATGGCGCTTCCTCCGACGTGGCATCTGACTGGGTCTGACATGGGTTACATGTCAACGATCTTGCCACATCACCACTGTTTCATGCCAAAATTGGTAGTCATTCTCTTCCAGCTCTTGATATGTATTCATCCCCTTCCTTGCCACTTATCATGCCTCGAATCCAGCACCGGACTCGGTTACGTGACCGGCCGCACAACCCTATATTTTACCTTAGAAATCATGCCAGGCCTCGATACACCAGATTTACTTCATTCAAAAATCACAGCAATTAAACCAACATTATTTAAATAATCCATTTATTCAAATCAAAATCACTAAATGGTCCACTGATTCATAATAAGTATTAGTAACTGAATTAACTAAACAAAACTAGCCAAACAAAACTAAATGTTGATGTTCAATCTCACACCCAGCCCGATCCTTGCTATGCATCCCGAGTCTCTGAAAAAAATCAAAAAGTAAGGAGTAAGCTCTACAGCCTAGTAAGGTCTCCAAACAGTCATACCAATAATAATATAATTTGAAAATATCTGGAAAACAATAATTTATTAGATCATGCAATCAAAACAATTTAAATATCAAGTATAACAAAACCTTTGATAACATTATGTTTTCTTTTTAGGTTTTCATTAGTTATTCTTTTTTTTAGGGTTCTGGAATAGCCACGGTCACACTCCAGCCTGTGACTGGCACATTGTTGTCACACTCCCGCCTGTGACCGGCACACAATTTATCATAATCCCGCCTGTGACTGGCAAACAATTTGTCACAATCCCGCCTGTGACTGGCAACCTGAGTAACTATGGTCCCGCCTGTAGCATGGTTAGTCCAAACACCATATTCATTTGATTAGCACTTTATCATTTCATATCATGTAATCAAGTCGTATCATTTACAGTTTTCCAATAACCGGCATCATGGTCCAACCCATACAAAGATAACTTTACTTGATAAAACATAGTATAAAGGAACATAACTAATAACAACAACAATCATACTGTCCAATATAAAAAGTCAAACTATACCATGCAAAACTAATCATGCATACCGATGCTCATATGCATGGATCAAATCATGCCATGTAAAATAATGTATAAAACTAGTGATCATGTCCAGAATCCTTACCTTCAAGAGTTAATCCAAAAGTACACGATATCAATCAGTACCTAGAGCTTGCCCAACACCTTCCTGCTCAGAAGGTTGTTCCCCTATAATAATAATTAAAATTTTTTAATATAAATAAATAATCCTAGGATAATTTGTAAACCAAAACCTTTTATCTATAAAACCCTAACTTCACAAATTCCAAGAAGGAGAGCTTTTCGATCTCCTCCCTTCGATATTTATATTTTATTTTTTCTTTTTTATCCCCTTTCTCTCTCCTCTTTCTCTTTCATATTCCTCTCTCTCCTTTTCTTCTCTCTCCTCTTTTTCTCTCTTCTTTTTTTTTTTTCTTTTTTCTTTTTTCTTTTTTTTCTTTTTCCTTTTTTTTTCTTTTTTTTTTCTTTTTCCTTCTCCTTTTTTTCTTTCTTTCTCTTCTCTTCTCTTCTCCCAAACCCCTGCTTTCTCCCTCGGCTTGACCGAACCGAAACTCCCCATGGTTGCTAGCAGCCAAGGGAGATGGTCACCGAGAAGGGGGCTTGGCAGATCGGAGATGGATGGCAGCATGGCCACCAGCGAGGTATGGTCCAAGGTAAACAAAATCAAAAATAAATCAACAAAAAAAACCCGATTAATCCTCCTTGAAATCCAAATAAGGAAAAAGAAGACTCACCGGTAATGAAGTGGCCATCAGTCGCTCGCTGGAGTGGAGGAAGATGCGTGGACGGAGGCTTGATGGGGGCTCGATTGGGCAGCGGTGAGGGAAGATTTAAAGAAGCTATCGGACGAGCTTCGAAGCCAGTTGGGGATGAAAGACTTCGTCGATCGGAGTTCCAATCCACCGCAAGCATGATGCCGACCAAACCCCTCCTCCCCATGGCTCTCTCCCAGCCTTTTCCGGTGAATAGCCTTTTCCGGTGAATTCCCTAGCCGGATAAGGGGAAGGATGGGTCCCCTGTTTCACGAGGTCTCTTGTGTTCTTGGTTGAAGTCGGCTGGGCCTGCCAACTTCAGCCCAAAGGTCCAGTTCTGTGTTCCCTGCCACTTCATCTCTCTGTTTTCTCTGCCAGATGATAGGGGAACTAGCTTTTCTATTTATCTACAGCTGCTATGGATCTTGGTCTGTATATTGGATGATATATATGCTGTAATCCTCCTGTGATGTAATGGTGTGTATCACATTTTGAGTCCCGGTTGCTGTCTTGCTTCCCACGCTTACTCTGATGAGCTAACCCCTGTTTGTACATTTCTCCTACACTACTCTAACAATAAAATCTGGCTGGCTGTCTTTCTTCCCATTACATCAAAGTAAAGAAGAAGAAGAAGAAGAAGAAGAAAGAAAGAAAAAGAAAAAAAAAAAAAAGAAGAGAGAAAAGCCATAGCTGCCATCAAACAATGCAAAGACTTGTAAATGGAGTCTCATTGTAGTTAGTTTCATCTAAGCAAGGGTGTTTCTGGTTTCTTGCAGGTGGTGATGGATATATGCGACCTCTCTCCATTAACAAAAGTTCACATACACCTCATCTCATCTTTGTTACTTCCATTCATAAAATCCTAGTCTTGGCTTTTCCCAACTGGCCTCTGTTGCTTGAAAAATTAGAAAGCATGGCAACATTTTGAGTTTCATTTGATTTGGCTGCTTGAAAAGGCAAATGTGCTTGAGATGCATTGGTTGCTCAAGAGCATGAACATGTGCTCGAAGATGAGCTTAGAAAAGGCACAAAAGCCATAAAATAGGCTGAAGGCAGCGCAACTTGGGGTGGAACAGCACAAAAGAAACAACCGATGGAAGCAGGGAGGAGAAGAGACTAATTGCTAGTGCGAACACATTAAGATGAGAAGATCACAATAAAGATTTTAAGTCTTACTGTCTAAGATTTTGCTTATGCTTACATGCAAAAATCACCAGAAAATATCCGAAACATAGAGACCAATAAGAACAAAATCATAATTTACTTATGCTTACACGTTAAAATATATGTTCTTTAATTCAAGGTGTCTAAGAACAATGTTGCAAACAGTTGCTGATGTAGAAGCACCAGAAGAGTTCATCAAATGTAACTTTTTTCGATAAGCAATGCTGCAATGATTTCAGTTGAAGTCATTTACAATTCTTATGATGTAAAATGTCATCGACAAGTTGGGACAGTGCCATTTCAACAAACTCTAGTTTGTATTGGAAGATCAAGAAGTTGGCTTTCCCCCATACTGCTGACATAAAAAAGCCACAATGAAATAGTTATCCATCAACCTTCACCAGCTCCAACATGTGCTAAATTCTCTGATGCGACAAGCACATCTGGTATATATTCCAACTTTTATATGGCATCAACATTGGACACATAGAACACTTCTATTTCATACTTTAAATCACAAAACTATTTATGATATATAGAAGTCAGTTGAATAGAATGACGAGGAAGGACATAAAAAATACATCACCCACTAGAATTGAAATATATAACCAAATATACATAAAACGTCCACATAAGCATAACATACACAAATTAAAATTTCTCCAGAGAGAGAAAAAACCATATCAGTTGCTTAGTATATATGATCTAACTTGGAAACAAAGCTTAGCTTGAAGAAAGGTCAAAAAGCAGTAAAGACCTTTTCTTTCACATACCTTACTGTACAATGGAAGAAACACTTGCCCATGAAAATAAGAATACCAAGATAAAAAGCAAATACCAGAGAAAGCAATCAAGAACAACCACTCAAAGTCTCAGAGTAAGATCAGGCTCCTCAACTGGCAGTGGATCACTGGCCACACAATTCAACTTTGAATTTCCCATCTGTTCAAAACCTGAGTTTGCCAATGGCCGGAAACTCCCAGGCCAATAAAAATTTGCATCATCATCCTCCACAAAGACCGGCATCGACCCATGCAAGCCCCGGTAGGACTTCGAACTGCTCCGGCTTTCCTGCCTTTCAACCACACCTTGATGCATGGAAGAGTGAGCCTTGATTCCCAAAGAGTGAAGTGCGGATCCATGTAGGGGAAGTGATGCAATACTTGCATAAGTGTATGGGAAAGCATCCATTCTAAGAGCCCATTTCGCAAGTGTTCGTTCCCTCTTGTGAGCATTTTGGTGGCCACCCAGGGCCTGGGAGCTGAAGAATTTACGCTTGCAGTAGTTGCAGGAAAAGACTCTTTGGGGGTTTGGAGCATTGCATGCTCGTGCCTCGCTGCTGCTATCGCTTGTACTTGATAAGGAAATAACTGCTGCTGATGATGATTCTGCCTTGATGGTGAGCGAGAGGTCAAGCGAGATAGCTGGGAGAGAGATGTCTAGATCCTCCTCTTGTGACATGGGAAGGACTCTTGGATAGAGATGTTAGAAGCCACTTGACTGCTGACTTCTGATGCATCATCAGATGCTTCATGGTTATACGTGTTCATGTTGAGGCCCAGAGGTAATTGGTTTTCTGGTAAGATGCGTGCCTCCTTCAGCTGCATTCACAAGTCAAAAATATGTTTAGGAACTTTGAAAGAGAGCTCGGTTTTTGTGTGATGTGGACTCAATCTGCTTGAGTATCAAGCCATGCATATGAACTATAACAGATATCATGCATGAGGTGATAACACGTTTCAACTTTATCCAAGAATATCCACTTTTAACCCACAAATGCTCGTGCTAGAAACTACATAGAGGAAATGAATGGAATATAGAACAACATATGACCCTACAGAAAAAAAAAAAATCATATGATTCCTTGGATGAACTTATAGTATTACAAAGTGATAACTCATGAATTCAGAGCATATGATTTAAGTTGTTGTACATGTCCCAGTGGAAAAGATCATATATTCTCTTATGCAAGAGCATATAAGTGGCTAAGCAAGGATGGATTATTTCTTCAGCATTATACTGATTATGAGCTTAGTTTTATTCTCCACAGGGCTTTTGCAGTTATTGTGGGGAATCTAAATCTAAGATCTAGAAGTACAGTTTAGCTGGGAAAACTTATTCATGGACATTTGAAAACAAAAAAAAAAAGGTGGAACCCATAAAATCTAGAAATCTAATCAAGCATAGATGAAACATATCATGGTCATAATCATGGTCATCAAATACCCAAATCTTTATTTGCAAATGTTCTTTATTTACAAATTGTCAATATAAATCCTCTGCTAACCATGTGCTGGAGGAGGGGCATGTTGGAATTACTTCATTCCAGTCCGAAAGTACCGTACCCAAACCCAGCCAAGAAAACAGAAAGAAAGGCTCGAAAAAACAATCAGTGAAGGCTTCATTATGGTTTTGCACATGAAGGTAGTGAATGGAAGGTTATCAGTCGCAATCTTGAGAAACAAAATGGTCCCTCAGCTGTGTTTGGAATTGGGAGGGATCAGGGTGTATATCAAGAAGATATTTGGATCTGAGGTGATATTTGGCAAGACTATTGGTCCTGCATTTGATTTGCAACTTGTTTATACTGGTCCTTGTTAAAGATGTTAAGTTTCAGGGTGCCTACCTAGGAGAATTTATGAGAAGGATGGAAGACTAAAGACAGATATCATAGGGAATGAAAAAATGGAAGAAGTGGAGGCTTGTTTTGAGTCCTCATTTGTCTGGACATCCACCTATGACAAAATTAATTAGAAAAGCGATGATGAAAGAGCATGGAATCTTTGACAAGATCGATGTATTTTAGACTTCTCCTGAGTCTTTGTGATCTCTGGAGCATTGCTTTCCACTCCCAAGTTTTACAAGCACAATTTCTGTTAACCATGAAGGAAGGTAAATTTTCCTGTTCATTAACTCCTTTTCAGGTTTCATTGAAGGTCACTCCCTTGCTGGAAGGTAGTCTTGATAGTCAACACATATCAAGAGGTTGATGCAAGCCAGCCGTATAACTTTTGAGTTCTATGGTTTCGATATTTAGGGACAATACCACACAGAGATGACAGAGCTTGTTGGATAAAGTTAGGGTTGTCATTAGCCAAACATTGAGTTAATGAGAATGCTAAAGAAGATGTAAGGAGATGTAAACCACAAAACTGTTAATAGGAAAACAAGAAACATATTAGGAAAGATATTCTAAAAAAAAGGGCAGGCTATAAATGACTTTGGAAAGGGAGAAACATAGATGTGCATGCAGACTCAGATGACCACAACCAAAGTCAAGGCATGGCTGCCTGCATGCAAAGTCAGATGGTAATTCATTCATGAGGTGTTCCATCTAGATATTTAAACACAATTAGGGCTCTAGAAAGAGGGACAAAAAATATAAAAGACTTACAGAGTTTGTTTCCCAGCAATGGGAATTCCTATAGAACAGAAAGGACCTAAAATCACTGGATATATGAAACATCAAAAACTCAGTTGAGTTTCATTTAATTGGATAATGGACATGAAAGTTGGGCAATGAAAGTTTCATGAGTATCTAACAACTTAAGTTATCTAACACAAATAAACCTTCTGGTTTTTTTTTCAGTTGAGAAATATTTGTCGAAATAGAGCAACCAAATATGAATTTCACATATTCAAACTTTGATTTTTTTTGGAACCCAAGTTCAAAATTCTTTCTGTTAAAGTCATGGAAAGTCAAGCTGTACTTGGCACTAAAGAAAAGAGGGGTTCTTCTAAGGTGAATGCCTATTGACCAAATTGTTCAATGGTCATTGCAACAAACGGTAATTAACCATTTGCATAAAGCCCCAATGTAAGTAAATATTTCACCTTGCATATATTAAGCCTTACATGATACTGAGAAGCTCGTGATGGAAATGTATTGTGTGATTTAATTCTATCAGAAATGAGTCTCTAGACATTTCTATATTTTTGTTCACAATCTTCCACATTCAGTAGTATGCAGGCTAGCTTTCGAATTGGTACAACAGAAATATGCTAAAGGTTTCTGAAATTAGTTATACTGGCATGAGAAATGGCACAGGATTGCTTGCTGAAACATCCTGGTAGATGTCCAACCTACTTTAAAGAAGTAAAACTAATCATGAAGAGTTTCAGATACAATTGCACCATAATAATCATTGAAAAAGGTAAACACCAGTAATTTTATGTTTTCTAAAATTATTAGACCTCACTAATTGAATATAAAATTTTCTAACAGAGATTATGTAGCTTAGCTCTTGAAGCTAGAAAAGCAAAATGCAAGATAAACCTAAACAAAAAAACTGGACATATAACAAAAGCAAATCGGAGCATCATCTTTATTCCAAAGGTACCAAGTTTCAGAGCAAATCTTAAAAGGACGAGAGGAGGACAATCTTTCAAACACCAAAATGTAAGAGGGAAAAAAAAAGAATGTTGTTGAAAAGTGGTTTTAAATGCTAATCAAATGCGAGTCTTTTGTCTTTTTTTCTTGAAAAAATAAAAAGAGCCAAATTTCACCTGTGATGCAGAACTCTGTTTACCAGTTAGAATTAGAAGAGTGATAGGATCCTATAAACAAGTAGAAAAATCAGGGTATATGAGAATATGGGTAAGGGAGTTCAAGGACAAACTAAGAAGTGCAAGTTCTATTCTATTACTGTAGTTGGAATATGACACTAGAATGTGTCCACAACTAAAAAAAGGAAACAAATACAAAGTTGAGCAAGTAAATAAAGAAACAGACAAAAAATTATGCTGAAGTATGGAGAGAAAAGAAGCTACCCAATCAGCTTATACACTTGAAATCCTAGTAAGTTAGCAATTGTGTACAGGAAAGAAGTGATCAATCCCTTGGAAACTCGAGTACCAGGTAAATTCATTCTCCAAGCATCTTGTAGAACAAATCAGAAATTAATCAAATTTAGTGCTAACAGATGAGCAGGTTAGCATGAAAGCACACAAATGAAGCATGATGAAACAAAATTAAAGGTTTAGAAATAGTCTAAAGATCACAACAACCTAATATGTGAAGATGCTAAAAGGCCAAAGTACTCCAACCATAACAAAGACTGGACTTGGAAAATGAAAATCCCAATTACATTGCGATCCTTTATCAGATTTTTATTTACAGAAAACTATTATTGGATCACACAAACCGCATTGAGCATCGGCATATAAAATGCTTATACCGGAGAATCGGATTCCCTAAAATTACAAAATTACAGAATCCTGCCCAATAAGAATCATCAATAGAGACACATCAAAGTCATCCAGACCCAAGAAACTCATCTAAAAAACATGCAGCATCAGAATTCACGAAGAATACTTAACCTTTCCAAGTGGACTGGAAAGAAGATTCAAAGGCTATGATCTAGCAACCAACTCTTACACCCAAACATCATGTGAAACTCTACAATCCATCAAAGTTTGAGTTTTAGAAATCATCATTAAAGCCCCATGACAAGAAGAATTACCAATAAAGCACCATCAAATCTTAAAACCCAATTGGAATTTCTAAGAGAGCATCATGATATGGAAGAGAATTGGACTGAGATCTGAAGCACATACCAACTATGGAGCTGCATGCTTCCTCTCCACTGCTCTGTGGGGAACTGGCCTCATGGGTGCTGTTTTCCTTCTAGTACAGGGGACAGAGAGAAAGGAGGGAGAAGAAGTGCTATGCGGTAGGCATGTAGTGACGTTTAATTATGGAAAGCAGAGGTTGGGAGACTGCTGCTGGGGGAGGTCAGAGGTGGCAGAGGAAGGGTTTGGGGGATAGAGAATTAAGAAAAGGATATGACACTGTTTTCTTGTGGAATTCTGGGTGGGGAAAAGTGGGCAGTCCCTTTAATAAGCAGGATACTCTTTCTACAATCACCACCACCATGAACAAAGGAAATTAAAATATAAAAAAAAAAGAAAGAAAGAAGAATGCCACTGCACTTTCTGGTATGACTTTATGGATATAAATCATACTATTTGCACATAAAGAAAGGACATTGGAGTCCCTATACTGACACAGGAGCTGTGGAGGTACAGGGGACCACTGCATGATGTAGTTTTGGAGGCCATATGAGATCAGAGGAGTCAGAGTGAGTCACTCATCTTGAATGTTTTCATTAACTTTTCTTTGTCCTATGCACAGCTACCATGCAGCTCTCATTTCCAGTGTTTGTCTCTGTACATACATATTTTTTATTTTTGTCAGCTCAAATATCTTGGTGCAATAGGACAGAATGGGACACAGATTCTTAAACATGAAAAATGGGATTATTTGGGAAATTCTATGAGCGCTATATTCTGGATACCAGATGGTAAGAAAAACTGTATGTTGAAAGGCTTATGGTCCATTTGTTTGGATGGTCTGCAACTAGTATAAGTTCTATATATACAGCACTGTAATGAAGCTCAGTACTAGAATAAAATTGCAAATATGTTCTTACGAATGGTTGATCAATGGAATTAAGCCTTATGCTCCATTCATCATTATTATTATTTTTTTTTAAAAAAAAAGAAGAGTAAGGTTTGTATACCTCGTAGTAGTTTATAAAGGGATTTTTTCAATATTAGTATATCTTTCATTGGTTTTAGATATAATTATGGATCACCTTGATTCTCATGATTGGTGCAACTTGATTGGCATATAATAAGCCTACTTTAGAAAATATGTTAGGTGCTTTATACGTAAAAGCATCTGTACAAATGAGGTTTACTTTAACTGAAAAATTACAAGTAAATTAACCTCATCCTTTTTTACGGCATTGGTTCATGGTAGATTTCTTTGAGCACTCAAAAACAGATTTCTCCCACCAGAAGTCCCAATCCATCAATGTACGATGAGATTTCCATGTTATTTTAATGATGAAAAATTTTCCTTGGACAATACAGTTTTTTAAAGCTCAAAAGAATTAGGTTGACATCAATCGCATATTCACTCCATTGCCTATCTTTAAATCATGTGGGGATCTATGTATGTTGATATTTCATAACTGTATTTGAGAAGCTCCACCTTGGCATGGTAATGCTCTTTATGAGTTCACATTCACAGATGGTGAAGGCAGGACATCTATGTGACAATACAAGAACAATCCTCATATGATACAATAATATATTCTGGAGCCAAACTTGTTTTACCACAGCAAATGACCAAGAAAATTTCCATGCAATATCAAACCATGCAAGATAGTGACTACAATTACTGAGTTAAGAGGTAAATGGAAATTTACCTACCTAACCGGATGAATAATTTTTTTTTAAAAAAAAAAAGAAAAGAAAAGAAAAAGAAACATCAAAAGCATGTGTCATAGAAAATAAGATTTCATTATCTTTTCATATAGATGTCTATTTTTCTAAGTCTAGGATTTAGAGAACATTTATTTGCAAGTGAGATCCATGTTAGGCAGGAGCAGGTCACACAACTCAGTTAAAGGTTTTGCATATCACGCTTGATTTTTTTTATTGACTTCAGAACTTCACGGGTTATACATTTGAAACCAAAAAGCCTAGAGATTGCTTCCGTTGTTGAGTTGATTGGCCTATAAGAAACCTCAGGAGCACTCTATTACAGTAGACACGCCTACAAATATAATTTAATATTTTTTCAAATACTATAATTTTTTTTTTGTGAACTCCTTTTCTCCTACTCCTTTATAATTTTTTTCTGAAGGGATACTGGTCGTCTTGTGAGCCTATATGTTCTCCTTCCAAGGACCACTCAAGCTCAGTTTGCTTAAGAATGGGGCAATTAGGTTGCGAAAAGGAGAAGATTGGCCATTGGCCGGTTCTAGAGAATGTGAGTTAAAAGAGTAGGCATATAAAACTTTAATCTAACAATTGCACTCGAGGGGAATATAAAATTTACTCATTAATGATCCCACTAGGATTTGCATCCGACCAAAGCTTGGATTTATAATAACTATTTGACACTTGTCCACTTAGTTATCTTGCATGTGGTCTTTTGGCAAATTTCGACACTCTTGGATTTTCCTATAATGGCTAATGACTAATATGCCATCCAGAAAGTTTTACTACAGTGGATAAGTCTCATTCTGGGAGTATTCCTGTTGGCATAGAATTCCTTTTCTAAACGGACGAAGCTACTGGATCACAGGTCCGCTTCTTGGCCTACCTGTAAAATAAATCCTTGGCCGGATTTACTCCGGCGGGAGGCACTCCGATGTCTAAGTCAGAGACGGGCTTCAGTCACAGAATGGGAAAGATTCTGAGGAGGATGAATGGCGAAAAATGAACTATGAGATTTTCAGGGTTTCGTTGTGCCTTACCTAGAATGTCTCCTCTTACTAGTATTTATATTGACTAGTCCGGTCTACGGTTCCATTCTCTTTCTTGCTGTTACGATGGGGGGAGTTAATCGGTTCCCCTCCGTTCGTAATTGTAGACGATTATTGAACAGTTCCGACCAGACCGGAGATATTACTGTTGGAGTTAATGATTACGTGACCATTTCGACATGCTTGTACTTTGGAGATAGTTAGACAGCCGATTATAACCGTTATCTTCCACGTTTGTAGTAGATCGAAGATCTGCCTCCAGGCTTTTTTTTCAGGAGCATCCGTTGCTGGATTGGAGGGGTGCTTTCATCTCCAGATATCTTCGAGACAACACCTGTGGCTAATACCGAAGATCATGTCTTCGACCGGGAACGAAGATCATGCCTTCGGCTGAGGCCGAGAGCCATGTCTTCAGCAAGGGCCAAAGGCTAACTCTTCGGTTGAAGCTGAGAGTTGCGGCTTCGACTTGTCCGTCAGCCATTCAGCTTCTTTCGGGCATTTTGGTTCGACGTGCATGGTTCGAAAGAGACTATTCGGATGGTCAAATTGGTGGCTGATTTATGCTTGAACCGATATATCTCAACAGTTCCAAATTATCTCACCCCATCTTACAAAGTTGCTACGAAAAAATAAGCTTTTGTGAAAAGGATCGTGACACTGGCTCTCTAAAGCAGCAGTCATCTTTTTTCCCCATGATTATTTAGTGCACACAAAGCCCATGCCTAATGATGTGATGCAAACCAACGACCTGTTTCACTGCTCACATTGAGCCATGGAGGTTGAGGTGGTTAGGTTGGTATTTGGATAACCAACAGGTGGAACGTGGAAAGGATGGGTTTTGAAACCCTAGACATGTTGAAAAGGATGTATGCAACTTGAAGCATGCCATAGGTACATGGTTTTAGGTGCTAGCAAGTCACATGACATGTCAAGTTGGGACCATACATAAAGGAAATTTGTTAGTAATACAGCTAATGAAAGCTTTCTCATTTGCAATCCCATTCAGATCTAGCATTTCGTTTGTAACTTAGCTCAGGATGAACCATACTCATCCACAAGTTCTTTGTTTTTTTTATTTTTGATGAAAACTTATCCACAAGTCCTGGTATTGTTAAGGTTGCAACCAGATTAGGATATGAATTCTGATATTATGACCAGGATTTAGAGTGTTCAAAGTTTTTCCGATTCAATATTAGGTCAAATTTGAATGGTGTACGTACATTGTAGAACAGAATTTGAAAAATATTTGGACTGAATTAATCTACATCGATCGATCTTACTCCATAGAGCTACAAAGATATTTGTATGTTATGAGTCCAGTCGATACGAAATCCTCCACTGGCTTAATCAGAAGCCTCTGGTTGCCGTTTCGAACTAGGTATGGTAAACATGGTTTAATGCACAAACAAAGACATGAGACCAAGATATTCACTCAAGATGACTTGAAGTGGCGACCATTACAAACGTAGTTCAAAAGCAACTTAAATTATGAAAATATAGTTATAATATTCTAAGCATATGCATGCATGACTTGGGATATGATATCCATAATTGTTTCACATGAAAAGTTCCGTATGTCACGCCATGATGGAGGCACACAGGACTCTTCCCTGGTTCCTGAGGCCATTAGGTCTTCAACCTCATTGGATGTATGTCTTGTCACGTCTAATCTCAAACCATACCAGCCCAAGCTTTTAACTTTGTAGTCCATGAAGCAAGATATTTTGCCCATTTCTCAGCACTGGAGGCATTGTGGGGGGAGAGAGAGAGAAGAGGTCAGCTATAAATACTAGGTGCTGCCCATATAGCTTCAGGAACTTTCATACCATGCTTTGGCATAATCTGAAAAATACTGAAACATCTTAGTAGGAATTGAACTTACAACCTATGGAAATAGAAATCGTCTCAATATTGAACTGCTTTATCTATGCTGAGGTAATGATGTAGGTGCTATCACTCCCCCGAAGGTCTTTCTTTGCAAAACTTTTGGTTAAGTAATAAAACAGGAGGGTTGTGAAAGCTCCGAACCGTAGACTTGAGGGCTGAACTGCAGCAACAAAAGCCACCATCAAGGTTGTTCTTGGGAACTCAGCCGAGCCAGGGTTGTGAAAAACCTGGCTCATCAATGGCAGCTCCCCCAGAGTCCAGTATTACCACATGATGGAAGGCCCCACAGCCCTGAATCACTGATGATTGGGTGAGTTTTTTTTTTTTTTTTTTTTTTTTAACTCCCGAGCTGCTGGACTGACAGGTCTCTGCCTTCCTCCTCGACAGGTCATTGCCTGTGAACGCCTCTAACGGTCCAAAACCGCAGGGCTCATTCTCATTAATTGAGACCATGGTCCCATACCTTACATCTGCGTGGTCCTCCCTCCTTTTAGTTGGAATATATTTCATTGACCTCCTAACAAAAGGCCAAGCCTAGTCCATAATTTCCGGGAGCTAAAGCATGCCCTTCACCATCTCTGCTAAGTTGATGTATGGGAAGTCTTATCCTTTAGAGATAACAATATATATATATATATATATATTGGTTGCCATGGCTTTTTATGTTTTTTAAAGTTTAGGTTGCACCTTTCAATTTTTTTTGGTTTTTTTAAAAAAAGTTGCACGTATTTTATAGTTATCCCATTTGCTGGTTTCGCTTGAATCATTGGAAACTCAGAATGAAAAAAATAAAATAAAAAAAAAGACATTTTGCATGCAAGTTGCTAATATTTTGCATGTTGGGTGGCTTGCACCAATTACTAAGTGGCTGCAATGGAAAGAGCCCTTGCCCATGAAACTCAAAAAATTTGCAATAGGTGTTGGTAGTTCTGTATTACTGTTGCTCCATTCATTATTAGTATTGTTCACAGTACCATGCAAAGGAGCAATTGAAAACTACTTCCATAAGTGATCTTTTTTAATGCATATACATCAACACATACATACCTGTGTATATGTATGTATGTATGTATATGGGAGAGATAACTGTAGCATTATTTTTATAACCCTAATATGTATGCACATGTGTTACATCAATTACCTTTCATGTAAAATTCTGTGTTTTCTTTGCTCCATTAGTGCCATTAGTAGGGTTTAATATTTGTAACTTTTTATCTTCTCAATTTAGATGCACCAGCTCATGAGAAAGCTGTCATATGTCCAAACCTTCCTTAATAAACCAATATAACTAACATTGCTAATAAGAAGCTTGTCAATGGGATTAGGCCACTTATAATTTAATATTACCCACAAGGGACCTTCCTGGATGCCAATTTTTGAAATAGATTAGATTCCAAGGTAAAGGCCTTTGGTAAGCTGCCAAATACCTATCAGGATCTAGTCGGAATTATAGGCAACATCATCCAACATTAGCAGACACTAATTCCAAGGTTAAGGTCCATTCCGATCCCAAACTAGGCCTAACGAGGAATCATGATTGGATGGATATAATTAGGTAGGACCTTAAAATTGTTTCTTGATTGGAAAAAAGAATATGGTGGAAATGTCACCCTCAAGATTTCATCCCTCATTCCCTTTGTGCCAGTGTTAATGACAAGGCTGTCTTGTTACGGCTACGAGGGTGTTAACAGTAAGCTCAGGCAGTATCTTCCATGCCACACACACAAAAATTAAAAAAAATAAAAAAAAAATTGTTGTTTTTTTAATTTTTTTTGTGATACCAACTATTGAATTATGATTCACGTAAAATTCAAAACATTTTGAACTCTTTCATCTATCTGCATAGATTTCATAACGGTTGCTGCAGGATCCAATGGCACGTACCATGAGCAAGGCCCTACCCTTTCTAAGTAGAAAAGGATATCAATCTAATGAGAGACAACACTGAGGTGGATTATGTTGTTAGTGAAATATAGTTTACGGTTGCCGCTGAGAGTATACCAAACTGTTCTGTGGGCCCACCACACTGGCCTGACTCGCTGTCCGTGTGGTCGGGCACCACTAGGCGTCCATTTCTTTGAAAAAGAATGGAGCGGGACCGCGCCCTGGGCTGGACGGCTTTGCCGGTGGGGGGACTGCACGCCACGTGTCGGATTATGCGCTGCCTGGATCCCATGCAGATCGCGCTGTCGGAGCGGATCCGGTGGTCCCGAGCACGGCGCTGCATGACCGAGTAAAGCCTTCGGCGGAACGGGCCGCGCGAGGACAGCTCGGGCGGTGTGCCGCGGTACGCCCCCCACCCCATACATCTGGTCTGTCCATCAGCTGGCGCTCCACCTCTTCGGTGTTGCACTACCTGACCCACTGCCCTACGGCTCAGATTAAATGATCGACATCGA
>CM038041.1:5367500-5405000 GCA_021397845.1 Areca catechu | reverse complement strand
GGCACGCATCCTAAAAGAATACAAATGAATAAAAACTCATCGTGCAATGATAAAACCAGTGGAAGGAATCGAGAGCACAGAAGGCGTCGCAAATGATAAAAGCATGAATATAAAGCACGATTTTAGTTTCAAATGTGCAACAAGATTTCCAGCATGAATATTAATGTAGCACATTTATAACAATGATGAGATGATGCGTAGTGCAGTACGATACAAGGTCAAGCAAGGTGATGAAACCTCACCATCTTTCTTTTTTTAGACCAGAAGAAGTTTAATTCATCCAAGGAAAATTGTAGCCAAAGCATCCGATCGTACCATGCCAAACTTCAAAGCATCCGATACGCAAATACCATAAGCGATGAACCCATGGACCACATTCATGTACTTGCTGAATTAATAAGCGGTCGTCAAGCTTGCACGCTCCACATGCACCAATTACTTTAGGGCCTTTGCGGTGGCAGATTTGGAAATTTTATTTACCCCCAATAGATGTTATAGCATAAAATATGCAAAACCAACAAAATTAACTAATGAGATTGCAATAACCTCCTAACTACCGAGAATTTGATTATTAAACCGAAGCAGATTGGAAGTAGAAACAACAACCAATAATGCGAATTATTTACAGGGACACTGCATGTCAACAGAACCTAACCGAGTGGCTTCAAAGCAAAGACAATTAATTCAGTTCTGATATACATATTACAATCTTCTACATTGGACACATCATGAAAATGTTGATGCATCACTACATGTTAGATATCTCCACTAATTTATCATGGTCCATTTTTGCCGTGTTCATCGATGAAGATCTAATGCCATGAAAAGCTGGCCAGCTCCACCAAGACTACCATATTTGTTACAATAAGCTTCAGATTCACATAAAAAGAATTACGGTGGACGGACCAAAGACCTGGGTAACCTTCCACATCGATCGATCGATACGCTTATTAGCACCTTCTCTTAGAAAACCTGTCAGCAATCACCCATGTTCCCCGATACAATGACCCTATCAAGCACCCTTGTACACTGAAAAGAGAGAAACAAAATGATAAAGGTGACCGAAGACGCATGAATTAATAAAAGTCAGATGCTACTAGATGCAGGTAAAACCTACCGACATCATGGACTGAATCAAATTATCAGCTTCCAGCCATCTCTACTGACTGGATCTACTTGTTCATCTGCTCTTGATTCCTCACCCACACCAGGAAAGCAAGAGGAAGTCCATTTGGAAGTCTCAAGTAGCTCAAATATGTCAGGGTTGGAGATGAAAAAATAGGGGGTGGAGATGCATAGGCCCCACCCCAAGAGCTTGCATTAGAACAGTAAAGATTAGGATAACTGATACTATGATATTGGCATGTGAAAGAAATACATATGGAAGCACAACTAAGGCGAGCACCCTAGAAGTGTCTCAAAGGGTCAAAAAGGAAAAAAAAAAAGACAAATTAAAAATTGGATGGAAGTCATCATAGAGGATTTAGAAAAGTTGCTGCTAACAAAGAGAGTGGTCCTTCTCTTCACTACAAAAAGAAAGTAGTCCTTAAGTGGATCAAATAACAAAGAAGGATAAAACAATGATATACTATGTAGTAGAGATAATCTTTTGCATGTGGTTATGGTTGCGGTTTATTCCAACAAGAAAGGCATGATAAAACATGTGAATTAAACAGATGCAATGTGAATGGCATGTTTTCTTTTTTGTTAAAAAACAAAAGAGAACTTGTGAACAGCGGAAGATTGATCGTATTTACCCCCCCAAAAAATATGATATGCACAAGAATAGCAGCAACATTAAATGTGAATTTAGTAGTCTAATACTGAGTCTACCATCATGCTCACTGCACAGTTGCTAGTAGATGTCAGATACAGAAGATGCTAACTTAGAAATTCAAATTCGTCCACAGTAACCAACCACAACTAAACAGTTTCAGAATCTAAACACCATTGTCATGGCATTTATAGATCATCAAAGAAAAGAATAGTAGGCAAATCAAGTTATAAGTAACAAAAAAAAACAAAAAAAAACAAAAAAAAAAGCTTACTCCATGTACATTTTGAGAATTGGTATCACTTCCTTTGCTCAAACCTTCACTTCCGTTCTCACCACTGTAGACATGAATTTTGTGAAAACATGTCTGAAATGAAGAAAAAACTTAATTTAAAAAAAAAAGGTAATGCACCACCTTTGTGAAAAGACACCATTAGCAGATGCACCGGATGCTTTTCCAGTTTTATTAACCTTGCCTGTAAGCATATTCAGTAAGTTTCCTCTGGATATCTTTAGAGAACTCGTTTCCTTATCTCCTTGCAACTTACCATCTGTTTCTGTGCTGCTAGCTCCAGCAACCTGAAAAAATATGCCTAACCCATAAATACAACAGCTTAAACTGCTCTTGATGTCTACAAAACAAACATACCTACCATGGTTGTGAAACATTAGTCCCATTTACCGCTTCATGACTGGATAATCTTTCCATAATACAGACCACTAGAATGTTTTATCGTTATACACATCCATGTGCAATTTAACATTTTTAATAAGCTGCATTCAATATTTTCGAGGCCATTCTTACTAATGTCTAAATGAGGTATTCACTGGCGAGACTACAGTGAACATTCGAGAACAACTCTTTGGAAATCAATGTTATGAAATTAAAAAATTAATGTTTATGGTTAATTAACGAGGAAGAAAAAAAATTCTGATTTCTACTTTCTTCATTACCATAGATTTAAAGTACCAAAGGATGAGGAGAGAAGCAATGACAGTTGTGCAGAATTTAAGTTGCAATTGAAGTCTTGAGGTAAATAAGTATACGATAGGCTTAGTGGAGATGACTTGACAAGGAAAACATGAGGAAAACTAGGATGATAAGAAGCTCAGGAAGGTCATTGATGCATGTGACTAAAAACCAAATAGAGAATGTGTTATTGCTTGCAGTAAATATCAAATGCAGCAGTAAATATAAAATGCAGCTTACCAAGAAGATGAAATGCTATTTCACTTGACAAGTCTGAAAAGAGAAGAAATATACCAGCAAAATTATGTAATTTCACTCCCTGAGAAACAGGTGAGAAATGGTTGATCAAGTTCACCAAGATAGTAGAAGATGAAAATGGACGGTAAGAAGGAATTCATAAATCTTAACCTGCTTCAATTACAGCCAGGTATCGTACTCCTTATCACAGATTTATTAATAATGAATAACTGATTATGCAAATGAATCAAAGTAACCAAGTAGTGGAATGATCTCAGTGATGCAACAAGTGCAATACTTATGTTTAGCCCTTCAGAGACATGACTGGAATCTATCAACTTCTGAGGCTTGCCAGCATGAGGTAATGGGGAACATAATCACTTCAGTAGCGCTGTGCTGGAAATTTAGTTGGAAAGTTTCAACCATTGGATCTCATATATCCCACAAGGGCATATAAAAATATTGCCAGTATGTCTGTGGTCCTATGAAGTTTAGGGCAGCCTGTTAAGCACCAATCTGGTTTAGTTCCTACCTTTAAATGCATGGAAGCCAAAAAATTTACCTGTAGAATTTAAGTTTATATGGTGTTTGAGGCAGCTTTCAGGGCATGTTATCCGACAAGTTGGTCAGGTTCCTATCTTGCACTACTTGGCTTCATTAATTCTTCCAGTTACTGATGTGCATCCTTGAGGTCCTCAGTTGGAGCATCCTTTGGGTAGTCAAGCTTAGGCTGCATGCCCTGATTCCTTTTTGTACAACTTTAAGTTAAATGATCAACAAAGTTCATTATGGTGTTTTCAACCATTCCACACACACAACCAAAGAGGGGCTGGGAAGAAAAATAAAAGTACAACTCACAGAAGCTTCCGCAATCCCATTTGCTGATGGCATTGGATAAGGGCTGTATGGATAAGATCCCTGAAAAAAAAAGACAAAAAACAAACATAAGTTAGCAATGAACACCTCTATAACCCAAACAGTCCAAGAAAACAGTAGCTCTAAAAAGATTAAGCATCCAATGAACCATAAATAAACATGCAGTAATAACAATGCAGTACCGGAGGAATGGATGGAAGAGGATAAATACCCCCATGTGGATACATAGCAACAAATGGTGAAGTCCCATATGGAGAAATTATCTGCTGCCAAACCAAAACATTAGATATGCATCCAGTTCTGGGTTTCAGCACAATCTTCCACTTAATAACAAAGTTAATCTGAACTGGGGTACCAACAAAACCTGTCCTTTCTTTTTGGAGCAAAACCCTGTCCTTTGTAAGCTGAGACATGCATCATTGCAGCATCCACCTAAAACTAAATTATTTATTATACAAATTATGGCAAACGGCAACAATAGCAAATACCAGTGGACTCCACATATATGGACGCCCTTGTGGACTTGATGCTACAGGAGAATGAAGAAACCCTGGAGGAGGCATAGGACTTGCTCCAGAAGCATTATAATATGCCTACATGTGAGCAGAAACTATGTTACCAGGTTACTGGAGACAGACAAAAAGCAAACAAAAGGAAGATCGGTTAGATCTTAGCACCTGAAATGAAGCCCAATCAGGATAAACCACAGCAGGACTGCTAGGTGGTTGTTCCTGCAGAAAACACAAAAATATTTCAAGTATATAGATAAGTAATATAGTTATGCCACCAGGAATCACTGAGAAGCAGCACAGGAGTTGAATTTGATCATGTAAACCTGTGTAGAAGTTGGCTTCTGAGTTTTGGTTGGAATATTCACCTCCCCGCTGCCCATCATGAAAACTTGTGTGCCTTAAACCTCTTCTAATTTTCTGTACATATTACTAAGTTGGTCACTGAATAGCAGCTAACAGTAAAAACAGAGTGAAAGATAACAAAGGTTCTTTTGTAATAGTAAGCAATCTAAAATAGAACCCTTCCAATGTTGATGACGAGTTGAAATTTAGAGGAAAAAAGGTTTTAACAGGTCATGGATTTTTAAAATCAAACAACCTGGAGAACAACCCAACAAGTTGAATAGTTGACGGGTTTCTAGTACTTAAAACAAACTTTCTTTGGAAAACAATCACACTGAATCCTTACATCCTCTAATGCCCAGAAAAGAAGCCATTGGCTAGAAATGGATTTTTGAAATAAAATATTCAGCTAATGGGTCCATCTAGTGGCGAAAAAGCTCCTCTCATGGCTCAAACTATCCAACAAGAAGGGATTGACTGAGCTAAAACCTTTGCCCCTATTACAAATTCAGTCTTTATCTAATGCCCTTTAGCCACTGGTTCTGTTTGAAGTAGGCCTCTGACATCAGCTTAACCCACTGCATAAAATAGTTTACATGCATGTTCCTCCTAGTGTTGGAGGAAACAAGGAGCAACATCAAAGTTTATGGATTGAAGCAGACTTCTTGCATTTGGCTTGCAATTTTTAAAATTTGGATTGAAGAATGCTAAGCCAAATCAGGCCAGCTTGACTGCTTGTTCATATGAGTTAAGGACTCTAGTTACACTGTTGTGATTATTTTTGTGGATGTCCCTAGCAATGACTCAGAATTCATCAAAGGTTCTCAAAGATTTCCTTCAATCATTTTTCAAGGAAGGTCTTGGAATTCTTAAACGTTCTCTCGGCAGTTGTGAAATCTCCAAAAATCGTATTAGATAAAAGCAGTCTACCAAGAGCCAAAGTAAGATCCTTTTCATACCGGAGAAAACACTAAGCTTATGAAGGACTTCAATGACATCTTAGAAGATGAAACCTCCTATAGAAGACTTGTTGCACATTTGATGCTTTGATCTATTTGACTACCAGTCATCCGAATGCTATTTATGGCTTCATTTTCTGCATATTTCAAGCAGTTCGTGGATGTACTTGGAAAATTATGATGCTACCCTTACAGCTCCTTTGATATCAAAAGAGATACCTTGGTAAAGGACATCAAACTTATATGAGCTCAACTCAGTCAACAGCTTATTGTGATTCAGATGGCTACTCATTTCAAATCAAGACATGTAGATTAATGACTAGTTAATTTACTATGCTAGGAAATTGCCCTATCACTTGGTGATCTAAAAATCAAACAGTTTCTCACTACTTGGAAAAAGTTAACATCATGCCAAACTTACTGCAACATGTGAGTTTGTTTGGCTTAAGGCTATTCTTCATTAGTTTTATGTAGCTAGGAGTACTCAATGATATGTTATTGTGATATTCAATTAACCGTTCATACTGATCTGAATTCAATGTTTTTGAAACAAATAGAGCACATCAAAACAGATTGTTATTGCATTCAAAAAAATAAAAAGTGCCATATCACAAGCACAACATTTGTGCGAATGACTCATCAATTTGTGAGGACATGTTCAGCGAAGCTCTAGGAAAAGATCAGTGTTAATATTTACTACAACAATACTATGGACCTTTAGGCTCCAACAATGGGAGAGAGAAAACAGATTGCATGTCTATTATGCTCCGATCAGTCAAGCCAATTATGGACGTCCATGCTCCCAATCAAAGCTCATCATATCACACAGGTTTTTCCTCTTTTTTCTTTTTGCACAAAATTAACTTATTCAACTTTGTTCCTGGGATCATGTTTACATCATATGCCTAAATATATTACACAGCTCCAAGAGTTATGTTAGCTAAGAAACACAAGACATCTCACAAGACAACAAGGTACAGATTTAAAGATGCCTATAAGAATCTGCCTAAAATAGTGGAGAAGGGGAAAAAGTACCAGGAGAAAACACGAGACAAGAGAGGGTAGTTCGTCGATAAAGATTGGAGTTCCATATATTTTAAGGCAGTAGCTCAAAATTGGGGACGGTAATGGTGGCGTAGGGGGGAAAACTTCCAAAATTTTCCGACAAAAATCTGTATAACTACACAAATATCAAAAAATTGCCAATAAATTATCCAATCTAAACACAGTAATAATTCACCCATAAAATTTGCGACCCAGGTCGTACTCGGTACTCCCTTAGCTAAAGAAGTAAAGATCCCAAAACCAGAAGGGAAACTAACTCTTCTCCTTTCTCTGAATTTCAACTTGACTCACTTGTATATATCTGGTAGCATTCTCTTCTTTCAATAAATTTTGGGGGTTGCCTCCGGTAACTCTCTTTTCCATCCCAAAAAAAACTAACAAATCACACAAAAATGGTATAAAGATTCAATCTTTCCCGACACCCGTCATGCAAAAAACCAAGACACAGAGAATGCATCACGAAAACTACCTCAAATTAATAGCAAACGCCATAACGAAACGAAAAGGATACTAATTTTAAGACATACCTGCGGGAATCCTCTCCCCCCTTTCCTGCCCAGAAGAACTTCCAAAACACTTTAACCCAGAGAGAGATAGGGAGAGAGAATGGATTTCGGGCAGCTTTCTCTCTTCGGAAAGGGGTTCGTTCAACTGTGACTACATATTGGTGTAATTGTTTATGGGATGTAAGGATTGATTACCGATAAAAATAAAAAATAAAAAAGTGATCTTTGGAGAAATGGAGGAAGCCCTTCTCCGTCCGTCCCTCTCTTTATTTTTATTATTTTGCTCTAACAAAGTAGAAAAGGACCAAAAAGGCTCGAGAGAAACAAAACCCACTCTCGTTTCTTCTCTATCTCTTCTTCCACTACTCTTTTGCTTCTTTTGCCGCTGTTTCTCCTGGCTCTCCCATCCCAGGCCTACCCTACCTCCGCGTGCCGGTCTAAGGGTCTGTTACGCAGTTCCCAAAATAGCCTTGCCAAGCGATTTTCCAGATCCCTGTTATTTTTCCCCTGGAGATTTTACTTAAAAATTATATTTATCATTCATTTGGGCAGTGTTTAGAAGGATAATACGAGATGGTATAAGACTGTGATTCATTTGTTCTACCAGACAATACAAATACTGAGATAAAATAAGGTGGCCATTTATTCCTATCAATGTACATAATTCTAGAATTGCTATTTCATGATTCTTCGTATAATAGTACTATTTTTATTTTGTGGATTCCAGGAATAGTATCATCTTTTTTTTTATAAATTTATTATTATTCTTGTATATTGCTGGAACATAGTAGGGCTGGTTCAATATAGGGATGTCAATTTTTACCGATCCAATGGATATCCGACTCATCTAATTTATAAACGGATATGGGTTATATAAAAAAAACCTGACTCGAATTCGGGTCGGGTACGGGTAGTAGTACGTCCCCACCCGAACCCAACCTATTTATATATAAAAAAATTATATTTATAAAATATTTAAGTAAATTGGATATGGAACGGATATACCCGACCCAACCTGACCCGACTCGACCCGACCCGACCCGTTTAGCTTTTAAATAAACTAAGTTTTATAAGACCGGGTATATCCGACCAAACCCAATCCACATGTGATTTTTTATACCCGACCCGACCTGACCCGAGACGGGTATGGGACGGATAATTTTTTAGCGGGGCGGGTATGGATTTTGGGGACTCGACCCAAACCCGACCCGTTGCCATTTCTAGTCCGATAGGCTTCAGGCCGGATCAAAGTTGGCCAGGATTTCGGGTCAGGCCTAGGTACATAGGGCTGGGCTTCAGGGTTCATAATAAATTAATTATATAACATAATTTTAATACATTATAATCATAAAATAATGTGAATAAATTAAAAATAATTACTTTGTTAAATATTCTGTTGCCACCCAGATCGTCGTGGCCCGTAGCTGCTGGAGGCGTCGGATGTTCCGTGTCTGCCCGCGGGAGATGCCTCCGGTGCCTCGGGACCTGCAAGAAAGCCAACATCGGTGACCCGGGCCGGGGATTCCGGCGGGGGCACTCTGACGGTCAAGTCAGTGACGATCCAGGGGAATAGATCTTCCTGGTCGAGCCTCTCTGGATGAGCTCCACGCTATGAGTGAGTGGAGTGTATGAGAGTGTGAGTTGGGGGATGTGGTGGCCGAGGTGGTCTTGCCCTCCTGTCTGGCCTCTCCCCCTTCTCCTCTTTCTCTTTGTAGTGATTGTGTTGTTGGAAAAATTGGTTCCTCTCTTGTTGAGAGAATGTTGTTGTTGCAATATGAGTGCTGTTACCTCCTTTTTGCTTACTCTGATTGAGTTTTCTACTTTGGCTTGCCTCGGGGTTCTCTCGTGCTGTCAGACAGGTACGACGAGGTATCGTGCCGTAGACGGGACGCCTTCTTTATTAGGTAGCTGGGGAAGCTTCTACATGCCTCTGACATTCCTTCTATTTGCCCTTTCTGGAAGCCTGGCAGGACCTCGATTATTGTGCCGTCGCTCTCGGGAACTGTGTTCCTTGGTGAGATCTTTTCTCCGGTCGTACGGCAGGTTGGAGGGCATGGTGCCTTGATGTGAGCTTCATTTCTTTCTAATGTGAATGGCGGTCACGGGCATTGATGGCGACGTGGCGGGTGCTGTCGTACGGTCCTCGGGGGGCCCGCCACCGTCTTCAAGAGGGGGCGTGCTGCTCCCTTGGTGGTTGGTGCCTCGATCTGAGCTGGGGGCCGAGCTGGGAAGATGGGGCCCACTTATAGGGGACTCGCCTCGCGGTGGCTCGACTGTGCGGACGGAGGCCGAGCTCGGCTCCGAGCCAAGGGGGCCCAGCTTTGACCGAGCTCGGGCTAGCAGAGGTGGACGAGGTGTGCCCAGTCCAGGGGACCCGGCCTCTAAGGGGCTCCATGTGGCGGAGGAGGCTTGAGCTCAGCTCCAGGCCACAGGGCCCGACATCGAGCTCGAAAGGTCTGCCTCTGATGGGATTTGAGCTCGGCTCTGACCTAGGCATCCCGACCTGGTGGGGACTGACCTGGCGGAGGACAGAACTCGTCTTCGACGGGCGGCCCTGTTGAGATCGGGGAGCTTAGCCTGGCGAAGGGGCCCATGGTGGGAATCCAGCACGGCATCCGATGAGGGCTCCACGTCAGGCTCCTTGCTCCACATCAGCGATCCGGTCACATCATTTGCCCCCCATTCCCGAGGCCCGTTGTTGCGCAGCGCTTGGGGCGAAGGGAGTAATTGTGGTGCTAACATGGAAAGGTGGAAAGATCTGGTGCAATAATGACCGATATCGATGGCGTCTCGCCTGGCGGGCCCTTGAGCCTGTGCGGGGGTGCCACGTGGCCACGTCTGGGAAGTAGTTATGGCGGGCACGGAAGTCAGAGCGACCGCGATCGGATTGGGGGCGCTGGCCCCGTTGATCAGCGACACGTGGCGAGACTCTTGGGGAAGCCGTAACGGTATGGTCGGGCGCAGGTTGCCTTGAGAAAAAAGAGTAAGTCTTTTCGAACCATACCTTTTTTTGAATTCTTCGCGCCCGACGTCGTGCAGCAGTCTCCTTCTTCCACCACTCTGGTCGTCGTCGTCCGCTTAGGATCTTAGCAGGTTAGCCTCCTCTTTTTTCTCCTTTCTAGCCGACTAGGGGTTGCCGTAGGTCCTCCTTCATTGTCTTCTCCTTTTTCTTCTTCTTCTTCCTCCATGGATCGCTTCGGTCCAAACTTCCGCCCTTCCTGCCAAGCCGAGGCTGGACCTTCCCAGCCTATAACTCCTTCTTCCTCTGAAGAGGAGATGGAGGTGACACGGTATGAATTTAGTAGGAGGCCCTCTCAAGGTCCTTTAGCCATTAGGGAACTCGGGTGTTCTCCTCCTCCCCATTTGGCTCTCCTTCTTGCTCCTGCTCCTGTTTCCCTTCCTGAGCCCGAGCCTTCTCGATCGACAGGTCCCGGAGGGATTGCTTCGGTGATCTCTGTCGAGGATCTAGTGGCCATCCGGGATGCATATGATATCCCTGAGTCCGTCCAGCTCTCTGTCCCCCATCCCGGGGAGAGGGTCACGTCCAGTGGCCCTCGGCGGATCCCCTTCTGTGAGGAGACCTTCGCTAGGGGTCTCCAGTTTCCTGTCCATCCCTTCTTCCTTTTTTCCTGACCAACTACCGACTTGTTCCTGCCCAGTTGGTCCCTAATGCCATCAGAATGATATTTGCTTCATTGTTCTGTGCCACTTCCACGGGATTGTTGCCCATTTTTCTTTGTTTAGGGCCTTCTTCATCCTGAAACGCCACCCCACCGAGGAGCGGTGGTGGTCCCTCTCTTCTCGCCCTCGAGTCAACCATTTCGAGCTCCCCTCTTTCATCAAAGGATGGAAGAGCAAGTATTTTTTCGCCTCGATCAAGGAGATCAACTGGGCTTGGAGCAACCCAGATCGGTCTCCTAATAGGAACTCCTCCGTCGAAGCAGTTGATCTCGACCTGTACAAGCTGCTCAGATCAACCGAAATCCCATCTCTTGAGGTTTTGCTGTCGGAGCAGAATCTCCGCGAGGCTGGGGTCAGCTCGGCGCGGGAGTCGGGTGAGTTCGACTTGGCCACCCCCCTTTCATTTCTTACTTACTTTACTTTTCTTTTCTTTTTTTTTTTGGGGGGGGGGGGCTGACCTCATCTTTTTTGGTGTAGAGATGAAATTTTTGATGGATGAGCTGCTCTCATTTACCGAGGAGCGATAGCAGGCAACCGAGACGAGCGAGCCCGCTTCGAAGAGGGCTCGAGTTGACGATGGTGCGAGGCCGGTGCAGGCCGGGTCGGACGCACCTGTTTCAGAGCGAAGGCGGAAGAGGGCGGCCGATCCCGCCCGCGAGTCTTCAAGGTGGCAAGAGCTGGTGCTGGCGCCCGAGCCCGAGGTGGTCGTCTGCGCCAGGTCCGCTGCTGCCGCCTTCAGGACAGAAGTCCCTCCTCCGGAGGCCATTGATGTCGAGGAGGGAAGGTTGAGAGAAGCGAGGCCGGCACCTCAAGCACAGGCCGAGGTGGTGCTGAGCTCGCAGCCGGCGCCAGACGGGCCTCCAACCGCCGAGGGATCCGAGCCAGCGAGGGGGCAGGACAGGGACTACTGCCAAGTCCCTTTCCGCATGGGGCCCAATATATCGCTGGTGAAGGACCCGGCACTTGCCGAGCGGATGATGGACTTCTTCGTCCAGTCTTGCAATAAGCGAGAGGGGAGTGGGAGGCTCCTAGGGGACGTCATCAGCTCATCCTTCGCCAACCTGTATGCCGTAAGTCCCTTCTCCCTTATTTCGGTACTCTTTAGTCTTTTTCAGCACAGCACTATAACTGACGTACTCCCTTTGGTGCAGCATGGCAGGGAACTGATCCTCATCAGAGACTACTGCCGCAATTGGGCGAGGAGGGATAAGGAGCAGTAGGCGGAGCTCACGTCCCTGAAGGCTGAGGTGGGCCGGAAGGATGTCGAGGTTCGGGAGGCCAACTCGAAGGCTAAAAGCCTTCAGGCCGAGATCGTCAACGCCACCCAAGCAAAGAAGGAGCTCGAAGGAGAGCTCGAGTCGAAGAGGACTCGAGTGAAGGAGCTCCGAGCTAAGGTGGAGGCGACAAAGGACAGGGCTACCTCTGCCAAGAAGAAAGTAGCGGCCGTGGAGGAGAGGATCACCATCGTCAGCCGCACTACCGAGACCGCCGAGAAGGCGGCGTCGATTGCTACCCGGAAGCACGAGCATGCCCAGAAGCAGCTAGAGGAGTTGCGGCAGCGAGCGGAGGCTGCGAGAAAGAGGGCCGCCGACGCGGTGGCCGCCTTCAAGGCCTCCCCCGAATATATCAAAGACTTCAAGGAGGCGGCGACGGACTCCTTTGCCAAGGGGTTGTTCGCATACTGCCGCCAACAGCTACGGGGAATCCTATCCGAGGAGCGACTGGCCGGGCTCCGGACCCCGGGGAAGAAAGCTCCTGCTCCGAAGGCGGCTACAGGAGGGCAAGGGGCCGCTCTGGTCGGGTCACTTCCGCAAGTGGCCCTGGAGGCTGCCGAGCCGACCTCGGTTGTGGCGACGGTCGGGGCAGCATCACAGGAGAAGGCAATCGAGCCGGCCTCCTCGACAGCCATAGCTGAGTCCACCCCTCCAGCAAAGCTTGCTCAGGCGTGCAACCCTACGTTAGGGGTGGAAGAAGGGGAAGTCCCGGTCGTGCACCGCCCAGTGAAGGAGCCGGCCTCGTAGTATAGGACTTCTTGTGCCACTTTTATTTTCTTTTTGTACTTTCTGCTATTTGTTTTTTCTTTGAATCGGGCTGCCTGGTCTGTCAGGGCCTGGAAAATGATGTACATCTTTCTTCAAAGTAATAGAACTGGACTTCATAAACCTAGTCTTTCTTCTTTCTGTGATGTGAATGTTCTCTTTTCCTCTTCTCCCCTCTCTTCTCTTTCCTTTCGATGCGAGGAGGGTGTAGGGAGGAGTTTTGGACTCCGGTGCCCGAGGGCAGCCCATATCTTGAATGCCTCGGAGCTAGGTTCGGGGCTTGATCTTCAGAAGTCGGGTGCAAGGAACATCGCCTCAGAGCCGAGCTCGAAGATGCACTGGTCGGAGAGCTGTGTGGCTCGAAGGTTCCCTTGGCCGGAGGTCTGAGCTCCGGTATTGGGCTGGCGTCCTGGAGCTGGGCTCGGGGACGTTGTTGACTGGAGAGCTGCTTGTCTCGAAGGTTCCCTTGGCTAGAGATCTGAGCTCCGGTCTTGGGCTGGCATCCTGGAGCTGGGCTCGAGGATGTTGTTGACTGGAGAGCTACTTGGCTCGAAGGTTCCCTTGGCCGGAGATCTGAGCTCCGGTCTTAGGCTGGCGTCCTAGAGCTGGGCTCGGGGACGTTGTGAAAGAAAACGGTGCAGGTGGTTTGACATGATCCTACACTAGGCATGCAAACAGCAACGAGAGCAGAATGGATTTTAAAAATATTTTTAAAAATCCGCGCAGCGAAAATCTGCTCCGCCCAGAAACTAATCTATTCTAGTTGCATGAAGGCATGTATTATGATATAAAATATTTGTAAAATAGTTGAATTAAAAAATTCTATTCATGCATGATTAAAAAATAATTTTTTCATACCTTATTCTAGCTGGAATAACTCTGGGATAAAGCTAGAATATGCTGGAATAGCTTGAATAAAACTATTCTAGCCTTCTTCTTCGTTGGGCTGATTGAAAAATCTGTTTTGAGCTTGGAAAAAAAAAACGTTGCCGGAACACCACCTTCTGGACCTCCGTTTGCTCCCAAACTTCAGCAGCAACAAGGTGGACGAATCTACTTCAATTTGCCACCGATATCTGCAAACGAAATAATCTAAAACAGGTGTATAAAATCCCCAAAAGTCTGCTGCCAGAAAACTGCAGCAGAACAGGACAGCAGGTTGATCTTCTCATTTGGAGCTGCAACGGCGATCCTGGCTCGCGTGGCTTGCTCCTAGGAGTAGAAGAGTACTCCCTCTAGAGGGGAGACGCGCCCGGGGCTCTCGGATCCCTCTCCACACGCGATGCTAGCCACTGGAAGATGATACGCGGTCACAGGTAAGTTGCAGCAAGAAGAAGAACAGAGCAATGCTCTTCTTCACGGTGAGCACTAGAATCAACAAGAGATTAGCCCTTCTTCCTCTCCCTAGAACTCTTCAAATCCCGGACCCAGCAACACCCAATAGAATGAAGAAAAGATCTCTCAAAATGGATGATCTCTCTGCCTCTCAAAAACAACGCCCAGTAGAATGCTTGCTGTTGCTCGGTGGTAAAAAACTCAGGCTGAAACAGGGGACCAAAGAATTTATAGGCTGCAATGGAGAGGGAGACGGAGAGACTGGGAAAGCCAAGAGACACCAGTTGCTGTTTAACCAAATTAATCAGCCATTAACAAAGGTTTTAAAACAAACCGGTGGGAGGAGAAAAGACGCCCAACAGGAGGACGTTTGGCCTTCTCAGCGCATGGGTTGTTTGGTCTCCTCCGAACGCTTGGAATTTATTTCAGCGCAAGGAAAAAATCCAACGTCAAAACCGTGTAAACCGGTCCAAGTGAGAGGAACTCCGGTTCAATTAACCGGTCCAAGCCAATTTTGGTTCAAACCCATTTAAACCAATTGGTTCAACCCAATTGAATTTGGTTCAATTGGTTCACAACCAATTGGAGGCCGAAACGAACTCCGAATCAGTTCAAAACTGATTCAAAAAAATCCTGGCGCAGTCCTGGTCAGCCCGGAATAATTTTCGGTTGACACAGACAAGGGCAAGACGGGGAAAAGCGTGCTCAAAAAAGCTGTGACCATAAAATCTAGACGATTCCCAATCGTAATCGGTATCCGGATCAGAGAGTAATCCTCTGTGGCGTGTGACCTCATAGGTTCGAACCTAAATGGTAGCACTAGACAATGCTAGTACCAGCACAGGAAACCATCTAGCAATGGGTCCCGGCGTCCGGATAGGTCGAAGATGCGGGAGCAAACTATCGAACCTCTGGTATATGGTTACCGTATAATTCATCCCTTTGACCTCTAATGCTCAGGACGACTGAGATTGGGCTGCCAACCCAGACTGAGTCAGTCGACTACGTGTCTCAACCTTGCAAGCCCAGTGACTCCTCACTATGACTACCCCGGCCGAGGATTTGCTAAATTGAGATACTGCGAGACATTCAATCCAAACTGTTTGAACAGGTCAATTCCATCTTGGTCCATCACTGCTCCACAAGTACTTGCCTGTACCCAGAAACCTTCCATCATCGGATTAAAAATCCGGGTAGTCCGGTAACAAAGCACGGGGAGTTGCTTGCAAGCTACCGTGATGACCTCAGGTCAGAGGGACACATATACCCATATCCAATCATGAGTATCCCTTTGGCAGAAAGGGGCTGCACGGAGTCACGTTCAATGAGATATCACGTATCCCACTTGTAGATCACATCAGTGTCACCACACTCATTTGGTCAAGAGGACAACCAAACGATGTGAACTACAACAACCTATACTTGATATATTGCCGTCCAGTACAATATATCCTTTGGTTGTGAACAAGGTTTAAGGACCACTCGATACATCCTCTCTGTATCGAAGTCAGTGTAGTCCTAAGGACTTCATCACATGGAAAGAGTTCATTTCAGGGAAATACAATATGTGATGAGCTGCCAAAAATAATATTTTATTAATTCAAAGAAAGAGTACAATACTTAGCTTAACCGCCTACAACCCAGGCGATTGGCTTTGGGACACAATTCCCAACAACTCCCACTTGTACTAAAGCCAATCAGAAGAGTATCTAATACCCATTTCCCATTTACAATAGTCGAACTCTTTTATTCCGAGGGCTTTAGTGAAGGGGTCGGCTAGATTTTCTTTTCCATCGATCTTCAAAAGTATTTGGAGCAGATATCTTACTGTGTTTCAATTTAGCAAAACCTTGGCCAGGGTAGTCTCTGTAAAGTGTTACAGGACTTGTGAGGTTGAGACACATTGTTGATGGACTTTATGGGTTGGGCAGTTTAACCCTAAGTCTTCCTGAGCATTGAGGTCAAAGGGATTAATTACAAGGTTTCCATATCTCCTGGTTCTTGATTGTTGCTCTGCAACTTCGACCTATCCGGACGTCGAGTGTCATTGCTAGATGGCGATTTTGACTGGTATTGGAAATGTTCCAGTGCTACCGGCTTAGTGTTCGAACCTATGGGGTCACACACCATAGGGGTTTCTACTTGATCAAGTGATCGGAGAACAATTGGGAATCGTTCGTGGACTCACAAAGGAAAAGTATTTTTCTTTACCCTAGTGTCGACACTTGATATTCTTGAAAGTGTCGACACTTGTGTAGGTATCGATACTTGTTGATTTCGCAAGTGTAGACACTTGATGTCACAAAAATTGTGACAAAATTTTCACTAATAGTTGGTGATACATGGAGGTGAATTAAGTAATGTGATTACTTGATAGCCCAATTTGATTGAGCTATAAAAATCTGGAATGAATCAAATGGGATTTGGTTCAAAATAGGTTTGGGTCCAATTGGGTGGTACCCAATGTATGCACACTTGACCCAATTAATTTCAGTTATGAACTGAAATTAATTAAGACATTAATCTGAATTTAAATAAATTTAAATTCAGTTTTGGGGAGTTATGTAACTTTCCATGACCATAACTCCCCATAACTACCCATTACCACTCCATAATCACCCATAACTCCCCACTCTCCCTCTCCCTCTCCCTCTCCACCTACATAATGGGCTAAAATGGGAGGACGGAAATAAGAAAGAACTCAGCAAAGAAATGCTGGAAAAATCAAAAGGGAAGAAAGGGAAGAAACTAGGAAAGGTTCTAGTTTTGTATGGGTATGAGGATTTTGGAAAAGAGTGTGCATATTTGTACCTAGTGATCTAGGTCTTGTGATTGAGTGTTTGGGAAAGGTTTTCAACAACTCATTCTCCACCTCTTGAGTTTCTTCATTCATTCGGAGAGTCCGGCATCAAAAGAAGAAAAGGAGTTCCGATCAAATCGTTCCACAACAAGCTAGCATTTGGAGTGGAAGTAGATTTTGAAAGAGCCCTAGTGTGAACCACCTGTAGAGGCCGGACATGTGTGCGGCTAAGCAGAGTTCTTCTTCATTCTCCTGGATCTTTCGCAGCGGAGAGTGTCTCCACTTCATACGAGGTATGGTTTTACATATATAGATATGTTGCTTTGAAATGTTCATAGCATGAGTTCATGATTTCATAGTTTATATTAATAATTCATGCAAGATCTTGGACTAAGTAGCATAGAATAATTCTAAAAGCATGCTTAGATTAAATGTTAATCTTCTCGATCATGCTTCCGCTGCATGTTATTTTGAAAAAGTTTTAAAATAGAAAGCATGCTTGCTACTAGTTTTCCTTTCACCGACCTGGCGGGGACCGACCTGGCGGGGACCGACCTGGCGGGGACCGACCTGGCGGGGACCGACCTGGCGGAGGACGGAACCCGGCTTCGATGGGCGGCCCTGTTGAGATCAGGGAGCTCAGCCCGGCGAAGGAGCCCATGATTGGAATCCAGTGCGGCGTTCGATGAGGGCTCCACGTCAGGCTCTTTGCTCCACGTCAGCGATCCAGTCACATCAATACCATAATATTAAATTATTTAGTATAACATATTTTTAATAGATCAAATTAATAAATTAATATAAATAAAAAATTATACTTATTTAAATATATAATTAAAAAAACTTATAACTCAATTTATCTTATTTATTGATCAAGGATAGTATTGGGATTTCATACAAATTCTTCCCTATTCCTAGTGGAAATAGGCTTATTTATATGTCATCCAAATGTCATTTGGAATAACGCCGCATTAATTACATTGGAATAAGATGGAATACTAGATTTTGATCCAAACAAAAATTGAGAATAACAACGAAAATAAACTATTATCAGGGAATATCTATTTCTATTCCAAAAATAACTTTTTGCCATCTAAACACTACTTTATAATTTATTAAATTTAGAGCATATTTAATTAAAAATTAAAATAATAATGAGTAACTTCATCCTAATTATTCGATCGAAAAAATTTGATTCAGATTCTAGCAAAAAATATGATATCTTGATCATCCAAAACTCAATCTCAACTTTCTTCGAGTATTTAAATTTTATTCTAATTTTTATTTTAATTTTAGTCATGAATCAAATATGGCAAGACCATTCTAAACATATCCTTATAGTTTACTACAAACCTGTTCATTCATGGATCAAAAAAATCTAATATTGAAAAGCATTTCTTTTTTTTTTTAGATAATTTATTTATTTTATTATTTTGTACAACACATGATTCTAATAAACTAGGTATCAAATATAGAGTTAAATACATCAACATAATAAGCCTCGTATGCAAAGTTCCAACTTTATCTCTAAACCACAAAAATTAAGAGTATCTTAAATGTTCGATCCCATAAGTATCATCTCTTTTTTATTTTTTCTAAATAGTACCATTTTATATTTATATAGTACATATATATGTTTGTATATGTGCACATTTTTTTTTTTCTTGAGTTCTAATTAAACATTCATTAGGTTTATGTGATTTAACATTTGAAGTTTGAATTTTTAGTTTGGATATTAATTTTTGAGGAAGAATAATGAAAAGGAAAAAATATCCCTTTATCTCCCTTTTTATTTTTTTTATATTAAACTAAATTTCTAGTTTTCCCAATTTAGAAGAATTTAAAGGGAAATGAAAGGATACCCTTCAAATTTTAAAATGTCTATCATTTGTCTTCTTTCATTTCTTGAACTATCCTTTCATTTATTGGACTATCCAAATAAAAATAATATTTTTTTTTCTTCTTACTAGGGTTATCCAAGCATAGCATTAGAGCAAAAAGTTTTGGTTCAATAATTATTGGATAAGCGTTAAGGCGATAGCCCGGTTGGCAGGGGTTTAAACCCCTCACCCACCGATCACAGGTTCGAGGCATGATTCCTGCGGGTGACTTGATTAAATCCAGGATGGTGACTTGATTAAATCCAGGATGCGTCCTGGAACACGTGATTGGGATGGGGGAAAAGCGCACTACTCCGTCCGCTTAGCGGGGTCAGGTTGACGTACTCACCTATGATGGGAAGGGCAAGCAAAAAATGCAGCCCGTATCGAACATGGTATGGCAAGGAGGGGGCCCAGTGAAAGGTAGCTACGACGGGATTTATCCCCTCCCCCCGTCCCTTTTGTTTATCCAAAAAAAAAAAAAAAAAATTTTTAAGGTCAAGCCTAAATGCCACATCGCCAGGCTTTGCACACCCGGTATGTTGGCCCAATACGTAAATTGCTGCCTTCTCCTATCCAAACCAAGTCATACCTGCGACTTGCCTGGTCCATTATGACACATGAGCGAGCTACCATGCATGCGTCTTGATCTACCATTCTTAAACCCTCTAAAGTCACTGGCTTATATGGGAGTTGAAGGAAAGCATCGAATCTCAAGAAATGGACATCTTGTCATCCTATACCACATGCGGGTCAGGATTATATTTTTTTGCACAAAAGGACTCGCCTTCCTTTGCACCAATCCACCATTGGATCATCCACTGCTTTGCTTCGAGATCCATACAAGCAGATGAATGATGGAGTCCGAAGCACTTTCAAATCTATGTGATGGATGATCCAACGGTGGAAGGCCAATCCTTCTTTCACGTGAAAGATACAACCCTGATCCACTGCATGTATTAACCGAGTCCCTTGTGTGCGTCATCATTGATTGCTGATTATTTTCATTACACTTGTGAGATTCTTGGTGCATGGCAACATTCAGTACTTGCTATTTTAAATATGTAAGTAGATTTTCTTTGAACTTCTTGTCGATCTAGGATAACTTTACTGACTTGTTAATTAGATCTCATATATACCGGACAAATAGAACGACACAATTTGAAGAATTCCATGATATTTGGTTCTATCAGACAGCAGAATGGTGCCACTTGGCTTCTTCATTGTATGCATATCAATTTTAATATGGCCATGGAAGAATAACGCTCAGGATGGTGAAAATTCCGAAGAGGAGGATGGTGATTCCAATGAAGTCAACCAAGAGAGCTTCACGTCGAAACGGATCTACAGCAAAGATGAACCTCTCCACCAACCCTGTCTCGGCACTGCAGATTGCCATTAGGAAGATTACTGCACCAAGGAAGGCATGCCATGGCTTCATGTTTGCCCTCATTGTATATGTTGTCCCAGGGAATATAAACGAAAAGAACGAAATTAACCACTGCAAAAGAAAAGTTAAGATAATCAAGCAAGCCCTCATAATCATGGTTTATATCAAATACTCTTTAGATCCTGATAGTGATACAGGACAATGTTATGAAACATTAGTAAGGCTTAAAATTAAAGCTAGCTCTAAAATCCTATAATGCTTATTTTCCTGGATAGTTCTATAAATTAAATTTGCATAATTCTAATCTGGTTCATGTGAAGACACTAGATATCAAAAGAACAAGATTGGCGTAATTTGAAGTAATTAAAATTATCATCTTTGTTCAGTAAAGAAGCTTTCCATCTTGATAAGTCGATCTTTGATCAACACCGAAACTAAAAGAATGAGGGTGGTCATCATAGAGCCATAATAGCTAGTTCCAGGCAATAAAAGATCCGTACGTCAGGTGCTCTCGGCACTGCTCGAGTTTGCATCCTACAACTAGTAATTATTTGAGTTAAAGCAAGGAGTCTAGGACCACATTCATGCATACAACACCATATTCCTGTCCATTTTAAAAGTAATTTATGGTATCCTGAAAATCTTGTGATTTCTCCGATTCCATTTCACTTCTTCCTTCTTAAGAATCTTATCCTCGGTCTAATCAAAAGGCTTCAAGTTATATTTATGTACATGAAAAATTATTTACATGGGCATCCAAAAAGACAGGAAGGGGATATATATATATATATACATATGCTTATGTGCTTAGCTTTCATGCAGCATTAATGTTTAGTAATTGATTATTATTGAAGGGAAATGGCCAAGTTAGGAAGCAGTTTTGACTCCTTGCATCAGTATAGTAGAGATAATTCAGTTTTAACTCCTTGCATTAGTATAGTAGAGATAATTCAGTTTTACCTGAAAAGCATAGAGCAAGATGGTGCCCATCCCAAGCCAAGAGTGCAAGGTACGCATCTCTGCAAATTTGAAGTCCGGATAGCTGTTGACCTTAAACACTGCATAGAGCCCCAAACCACCCAATGCAAGGGCCACCAGATGCAATAACATATGAACAAATTTCTTCCTCTCCCTGGTCCCGGGAACTGTCTTGTAAGCCATTATTGCTGTTTCCACAAGAGTAGGAGATCGAACTAGTTATTGCTCCAATACTCACAGCACCCCTCCAATATTTGGAAGAGGCCAGCTATTCGAAACCCTGGAAGGATTTCTCTTTTGGTGGAATTCAAAAGCTGAGAGGTGCTTCTCCAAACATTTGCACCTGGGTAATTTATCTCTTCCCTTCTTTTAATTTCTTACAAAAGAAAAGAAAAGAAAAGCAAAGAAAACATGGGGTGTAAAGAATTACCTTCTCCCCCGCATAAGATAAGCCCAAGTAGCATTAGAAGAGGATGCGCCTACATAGCAAATAACATCACAAATTAAAGATCAAAAACAACAAAATAGTATTAAAACTTAAAATATATAATAATAGTTGCTATTATATATATATATATATATAAGACATCAAATGATGCTAAACAAAAATACTTCTAGAAGTCGAGATGATAAGAGAAATTACATTGAAAAGCTTTTGCAAATTTCGAGAGCTTAGAGCGACGCCCTCTCTGAAGTGTAACAGCCAGACAAGCATAAGGGTTACTGTTGCTATCCCTAGTAACCGTGCTATGATAAATGCCGGTAGCGCAGACATACGGAAGCTCGAACCGTCCTTGGCTGCCATGGTGTGGAGAGAGAGAGAGAGAGAGAGAGAGAGAGAGGAGCTAGCCTAAGACCACCAAGATGTACTACTATTGACACACCATGATAACGTGGGGTCTTGGGTCTTTTCTAGCGGGAAGGAGCGGAGAGTTCAAAGTTTGTATCTTGAAAATTAACGAGTCTATGAGGTTCGGTTGGCCTGCTATCACCCAAACGGAGAACTCCAAATGAGGCCTTTATTCAATAGCTGTATCTGGTTTTTTTTTTTTTCTCTTTGGCCGCATCTTTTGGTAAGCAATGGGATTTGTGGTTTAAACAAGGATCGTGGAGATAAAGAGTTCAGTTGGAGGGTTAAAAAAAGATGGCGTCGATCGAAGAAAGTGCATATTAATTAGAAAGTGTATAGCCGTCCTTTGGCATTTGGTGACCAAATCAATCTTGGTCTTTCAACATAGGATGGCACGAAGTGTTTGTCACACTTCCTCTGGTATATTAATTAACGGTTATAGTGTTATAATCATCTGGTCCTTTGGTTATTTTACGATATACATGCAAACAAATTAGGATTAATTTGAACTTCTAAAGGTTGGTCAAACTAACTCCAAAACCATGCAATCAAAGTAGAAACAAATTGCTAATTAACTTTACCCTTGCCTGGATGCTTAAAAGGTTGCAAATTACATAAGCCATGCATGCAATCAACCAACCAATTTGTTTCCAATCCATGCAGTGGTCTTTGGAATTAAATACAATTTAGCTAGCGAACCGAACTATGCTCATATATGGATATTGAATAGCGTATACAAAGAACACGGATACAGTTAGTAGAGACTACTAGCTAGAGAGTTGTTGAGAGGAACCACGTATACCGAGGACAAGTTCTTTGTTCTCTGAATGCATGGTGGGCACCACCTCCTAAGTGCGGCTCCCATGCAAGCACGAGAATGGCTTTAGTCACGGGGAGGGCGTGGGCTACCATTCCGGCATAAGAGGCTGAACCAGTGATGGCGATGGTGCTTAGAAGAAGAGAGATTACTCAAGGATATTTCATGCCCCAGATAATAATTATATGGACTTGTCCCTCTCTTGATGCACATCCAAACAGAGATGGGGACTATGCGGCAATGATCAAGAGACTTTGTGAATTAGGTTTGGTATTTGGAGCCCTTTATTATGTAGCTGGAGAGGTCGGAATCTGAGCAAGGCATTCTGTTGTTGAGAAAGTAAGCTATATAAAATTAATGCAGCAAAGTAATATTATCAGTTGGTCTAATATGACATGATGCAATGTTAAAAATGCAGTGGCTTCATCCATTTATTTCTGGAGTGGGATCCAGGTTTTCCCTGGGGGAGTATAATTGGTGTGGGCTATTCCTGAAATTGCTCTGGGTAACCCCGACAGACTCCTGTCGAGGAGGTATCCGGCCCAGCCAATATCTAGGCCGAATTGAATGGATGGCATGTTATGTTGGGCTCATACATTACCTGCAATCATGGGCTAGAGTCATACTTGTTTGTGTGAGTTGAACCCGAGATTTTGCACTGATCCAGCCCATCCAATGTGCAGTGCACCAGAGTTAACTTCCATGCCTATTTGAAAATTTTGTATTGAAAAAAAAAAAAGGAAGAAGAATTGCTTGCCAGATTCATATGATATAATATATATCGTATATGAATTTTGAATTGCTATGCACCTAACGGAATTTTCAAAGACTTAGAAATTGCCCTGAATTAATATACCAAGATTCTACCTGCAATATATGATGAATGTGATATATTCAAATTCAAGGACTAGTTCAAATAGATTGTAGTTTAACTTAGTTTAATCATATCTTCCAAAGTACTTAATTATGTTTGATTGATATAACTTGATTCATTGATATTTATTTAAAAGAATTTATTTAATTTTCAAAATTTTTCAATAATTTTATATTCTCTATTTAATATGATTGAAAAAAGCTCAACTAGGATTTCAATTTTGAGCGACTATAAGGAATAACCAAGTCGTCTTTTTTTTTTTAAAAAAAAAAAAAAATTATTGTATTAAGCTTCGGAGGATAAATGCTGAATTGCTAACCCGTGCAATGATCCGATCATCGCACCGGTGATCAAGCGACGTTGTTTAGGTAGGTTATGTTTGGTACTGGGAACCAAATTCTGGATCCATCTCTCTGGAGTCTGGCCCATACAGCCAATTTGCGTAAGAGGAGGAGGCTCAGTGGAGTGGCTGGCACCAGCTGTTTAAGTTCGTGTCGTCACGCAACCAACTCGAAGTACTTTTCCGAGCCTTTGAAAATTTTCTGATTTCCCAATTTACCCCCGCCTCCGAACCGCAACTGTTAAGGTTATATTACCATAAAAAAGAAGTATTATTAACAAAGCACATGTTCCTGTATACAATACTTGCTAATGGCGTGATAACTACCAGAATATTTATTATTAGTTGTTTATTATTCGTTACTCCAATGTCTTAATAGTATCAGATTAGCATATACATCTGTGGTGAGAAGGTATCGAACATTATCAGGTGAGGATGGAACCAGTTGAAATAGCTATGCTGAAATTTATTATTTTTTTATTATATATATATATATATAAATATTTTAATATAGAAATTATCATAAAGTAAATTATTGATAAAAAACACGCTGTTTTTTTATTTTATTTTATTTTATTTTTTGCGAGGCATGATATAGGTGCATAGGGTCTATCAAGACGGGACGGGAAACGTTTAAAAGAAATGAGTCGCAATGACTGCATCAGCCACCATCAACGTTGCGATCTTCTATTGGCTCAGAATGAGGGCCCTCCTTTATTTCCCCTTAATCTGTCAGCTTTTATTAACTGTAGTTATTTAAAAAAAAAAAATCTACCCACTCTGCACAAGACATCACACATCAGTTATTAAAGTTAAAAGCTAATCCGCTTTAAATATCCAAACAAATCTACGCATTAAACTTTGGAATATTTCGGGAAATATTCAGTACGCCTCCACCCTCGAAGCCCTCTCCCACCGAAACCGCTATCAGAATAAAATAGTAACAAAAAAAAGGGAATCCAACACGTTGGCTCTCCCTCCTAGGAGAGGCCCCACCGCCACCCCATGTGCCCTCCATGTGAAGCTGCGAACTCTTTTCTCTCTCTCTCTCTCTCTCTCTCTCTAAACCTACTATCTTTTGCCCTTCCAGTGCTTCCTCCCCCCCCTCCCCCTCCTCCTCCTGCCTGTTCTCTGCCCAAAATGCTCTTTTTCCACTAATCCTAGCCTCCACCGACCTCGCCGCGAGAATCCCCTCAACGCCCGCATCCCCTCACCATGCGTTCCTCTCACCGCAGTCTCCTGCTAGTTCTAGTGGCCCTCCTGGTCGCCGGTGACGTTCACCGGGGGCGGCGGTGACGACCGACGCGGGCGACGCCGCGGCAATGCGGGCCCTGGCAAAGGGTCTGGGGGCGGACCGGGACCTGGACTGGACCGGCACGTCCGACTGCTGCACCTGGACCGGGGTCACCTGCGGCGAGGGCCGGGTCACCGCCATCCAAGTCGGTAACCGGAGCCTCTCCGGAAGGCTGCCGACGGAGGTCCGGAACCTCACCGCCCTCTTACGGCTGGAGGTCGACGAGAACCAGCTCTCCGGCCCACTCCCCTCCCTCGCCGGGCTGTCCTCCCTCCAGGCCCTCCTCCTCCATGGCAACCGCTTCTCCGGCGTCCCCCCGCCGGACTTCTTCTCCGGGCTCTCCTCCCTCCAGTCCGTCTACCTCGACAGCAACCCCTTCGACCCCTGGCCCATCCCCGCCAACCTCAAGGACGCCGCCTCCCTCGTCAACTTTTCCGCTAACTCTGCCAACGTGTCCGGCGAGCTCCCGGACTTCCTCGCCACCGCCTTCCCTTCTCTCGACCACGTTGCCCTCGCTTTCAACCTCCTCTCCGGTCCGGTCCCCGCCTCCTTCGCCACTGCCCCGCTCCGCTCCCTCTGGCTCAACAACCAGCTCGGAAGCTCCCGCCTTTCCGGCGATATCGCCTTTGTCGCCAACATGACCACCCTCGAAGAGATCTGGCTCAACTCCAACGATTTCTCAGGCCCCCTTCCGGACTTCTCCGCCCTCCAACACCTCCAAGACCTCCAGCTTCGGGACAACCACCTCACCGGCCCCGTCCCAGCCTCGCTCACCTCTCTCAAATCTTTGAATCACGTCACCCTCACCAACAATCTCCTCCAGGGGCCGGTGCCGGTCTTCCCGAATACGGTGAAAACTGTCGACGTCAACCCGGAAAGTGAGAGCTTTTGTCTTCAGAAACCAGGGGACTGCGATCCCAGAGTCGATGTCTTGCTCTCCATTGCGAAATCTTTCGGCTATCCGAACAGATTCGCCGAAAACTGGAAGGGGAACGACCCGTGCGGCGGCGGATGGCTGGGGATCAACTGCGACGGCGGCGGCAACATTACTGTCATCAACTTTCAGAAGATGGGGTTGAATGGGACAATCTCTCCGGACTTCGGCTCCATCACTTCTTTGCAGAAGCTTCTGCTATCCAACAATAACCTCACCGGCACCATCCCGTCGACGCTCACCAAGTTGCCATCTTTGAAGGAATTAGACGTGTCGAGCAACTTCCTCTGGGGTCAAGTTCCCTCCTTTAGCAAGAATATTATGGTGAACACATCTGGGAACCCAAACATCGGGAAGAACGATAGTACTAATCCAGCTCCAGCTGGGGCATCCGGTAATGCTAGCACCGATTCCAATCCATCCGGTTCGGCCGACGCGAGCCAGAGCAGCAGCAGTGGTAAGTCTTCTTCTGTACCGGTAGGAGTCATTTCCGGATCGGTGGTTGCTGTGGTAGTTGGTCTTGGTGTTATTGGACTGCTCGGTTTTTGTTATTACAAGAGAAAGAAGCAAGCTTTTGGAAGAGTTCAGAGTCCGAATACTACGGTGATACACCCCCGGCACTCGGGTTCGGGCCCAGATATGGTTAAAATCACAGTCGCCGGCTCGACTTTGAACGGCGGTGGGACTGCAAGCGACGCATACAGCAGGACAAGCAGTGGCCCGAGCGACGTGCATGTAGTCGATGCTGGAAACATGGTGATATCGATTCAAGTCCTTAGGAATGTGACCAACAATTTCAGCAGGGAGAATATCTTGGGCGAGGGTGGATTTGGGGTGGTTTACAAGGGCGAGCTCCATGATGGCACTAAGATTGCAGTGAAGAGGATGGAAGCCGGGGTGATGGGGACGAAGGGTTTGAATGAGTTCAAGGCGGAGATCGCGGTCCTATCTAAAGTAAGGCACCGGAATTTGGTCTCGCTCCTTGGTTATTGCTTGGATGGAAGTGAGAGACTCTTGGTCTATGAGTACATGCCTCAGGGGACGCTGAGTCGCCATCTTTTTAGCTGGAAGGATGAAGGGTTGAAGCCTTTGGAATGGAAGAAGAGGCTGAGCATTGCATTGGATGTGGCCAGGGGTGTCGAGTATCTCCACAGTCTGGCACAGCAAAGCTTCATCCACAGGGATCTGAAACCCTCTAACATTTTGCTAGGTGATGATATGAAGGCTAAGGTTTCAGACTTTGGACTTGTCCGGCTTGCAGATGGGAAAGGTGGCTCTATTGAAACAAAGCTTGCAGGAACTTTCGGGTATCTTGCACCAGAATATGCAGGTAATACTCAATCCCGGGGCCTGAATATTTTTATTTGTGTAAGTCGTAGTTACACAGAGAAGTAGATGGAAAGTTTTTAACTAAGATTCCAAAACTGTTGCTTAGATTTTGGATATGATTTATTGAGAAATTAAACATCTCGAAGTTTTCAGAATCCCAAATCGAGTATCTACTTTAAAGGATCGAGTGCTATGTTTGTGTTTATGCTGTTGATCAATGATGCACAGGATAATGCTTTAATAACACAAAAACATAGAGGCTTTCTTGTTGAGGAGAAATAGATAAGTTACATATCTGAGTTTTAAAATTTTCTGTGTGAGCTAGCTAGCTCATTTAGCCCATTTTAATTCAAGCCGAGCTCGAGCTGTTCATTAACAGCTTTTCAAGGGATCTGGTGAGAACTTGCGATCATTAATGACTGTGATTTTATTTCTATAGTTTAGAGTAATAGTCTCAATTATATTCTAGTTGAAATACATTTTATTTCTCATAATATATAATGATTCTCGATACATAATTAAAAAATAGTCATTTATATTTTAGTTAATAATTATTGAATAATATATAATATTTGTGTATTAATATTTCGAGCTAATTCCAGCCTAGCTCACTAGCTTGGCTTGTTTCTTAACTCAAGCTAGCTCGTGAACAGCTTGTTTGTTTGAAGGTCCATTGAAATCCTAGCATTTATTTTATTTTGAGGGGTATAAATTTATCAGAGACTTGTCAAATTTCTCAGATTTTAAGCCTGGTTTTATATGCTTTATGGACCTGAGATGTTTATCAACTATTTGAACATCTTTGCAGTGACCGGACGTGTGACCACCAAAGCCGATGTCTTTAGCTTTGGGGTGATACTGATGGAGCTGATCACTGGTAGAAAGGCACTTGATGAGAGCCAGCCAGAGGAGAGTGTGCACCTTGTAACATGGTTCCGAAGGATGCAGCTCAACAAGGACACCTTCCGAAAGGCCATCGATCCCACAATAGACCTTGATGAGGAGACCCTTGCAAGCATCACCACCGTTGCAGAGCTTGCTGGCCACTGCTGTGCAAGGGAGCCTTACCAGAGACCAGATATGGGGCATGCTGTCAACGTCCTGTCCTCGCTTGCGGAGCTTTGGAAGCCCTCCGATCCCGACTCGGAGGATAGTTATGGTATCGACCTTGACATGACTTTGCCACAGGCACTCAAGAAATGGCAAGCATTTGAGGACAGTAGCCATTTCGATGGTGCTACATCATCATACATTGCAAGCTTGGACAACACTCAGACCAGCATACCCACAAGGCCACCAGGCTTTGCTGATTCATTCACCTCGGCTGATGGAAGATAGGTAGCAACCAAGCGGAGAAAAAAAAATGGGGAGTTCTAATTTAGGCTTGCTGATTCCCTTTGTTTCTTGGCTTTGCTTCTGTTCTTGGGCTGTTTTCTTCCCTTTTCTACATGTATGATGATCTCTTTTGCTTAAACGCATCCAGTTTCTCTTCTTCTAGTTGTTTTTCTTTAGAATTTTGCGAATACTGAAAAATTGTTGTATTGCAATGAGTTGTAATATTGTTGTATCATTATCACGTCGGTGTATGAAATGGTTGGCTGATGGTCTCTCATGGATGCAGTCAAAACTTCTTTTCCTTCAAGATTTTTTTTTTTTTTTTTATGAATAAACTCTAATCAAATACTTGAACAATTATGATTAAAGGTGCATATAATAAACATTTTTGTTGTATAAAATTATTTTGTTTGAGATATTTCTTATACTCTGGCCTTGGATAACCTCCAACTCTTTGTTCATTGTAGGCCATACATGAATGAATGGCAGGAAACTTCTAACCTGAAAGTTCGTGAGAGGGAGAGAGATGACGTTTTATTCTTCTTCTTGTATGTTTGCTCTTCGTTGATGGTGTTTTATATCCAAGTCTCTTCTGGTGGCTCTGAATTTGCTACCTCGGTCTATCTGCATCTTTGCGTGGCTCTGACTTCAGATAGATAACACTGGCTACAGCACAAACTTTTCAATTCCATCTTATCTGGTAGGACTTAGGATTTAATCTTCATTGGATCTGAGGTGATCCTGATACCAGAGGTTATCAGACACCAAATAACCTTCTGGCTACAGGGGCATGCATGGCCAGTTACATAGAAAATGTTAGCCATGCTTGGTCTGCGACAACACTACGTTGCTCGAGCTACTGCATCAACCGTGCCAAATATAAAGTCATGGAAGGGGAGGTGAGGGCTTTGTTACATGATCCTGGTATTGTAGTTGGAGACTAATTTCCATCCCGAAAATTTTGATCCATGTTCATCAACCCACGCGCGCGGGTATGCGTCGCGCGACCTAGGCCCAAGTGGTCGAGCGCTTGGCGTGCGTTCCGTTTTTATGCACACAGATTTTGGCGCGATGACATGGCTTCATATGAGGCACTTGTTTGTCAAGATCTAACTGTCCAGAAGTCTTCTATGGAAATTGGGAGTCTAGAGTTTTATATTTTTTTGGGTTCTTGAATGCCTACGAGCTTTGTTTCTTGTACTCTATATAAACAAAGGCTGTGAGGATTTATGATTATTGATGAAAAAAAAGGATTTTTCGAGAGATTTGTAAGTGAGATTTCAGAGAGAATATCTGAAAGGTTTTGTGAGTACCTCCGGGTGCATTTGAGAGAGATCCTGAAATCTTTTAAAGAAATTCAAAGAGTTTATGAGAGAAAGTATTTTGAAAGCTTCTGATTCAATTCTTAGTGAACCCTTACAGATCCTGTGCTATCGTGGACATAGTCCATGAACCACATAAAATTCCTGTCTCTCGTTGATTTTGATTCTTATTTCTTATATTATTTATTTATTTATTTATTTATTTATTTATTTTTGATTATATTGTAACTACGTATTTAATCGTATTAATAACGATCGTATTAAAAAAAATTTTGTTCCGTTTCTTTTTACCTGGTCCCGCAATGAAATGGGTCTATCGGGAAATTAGTTGGATGGGAGGGTGAGAGGATTGCTACCAAATTAAAGTAGGAGCTGTGTCATGAGTAAATGTTAAAGCGAGGCCGTGGAGGAGTGCAGGAAACGTGAAATGACCAGTGATGCGAAGGAGAAAGACTAGCAAAATGGAGTGCAGTGGTGTGACGCCGAAAACGCGCTGCAGTTGCAAGGTAGGAACAGCTGTGATGTGAGTGGAGAACAGATAGGGTGCATTCGAGCTTAACTATTATAATGTAAACTCGATTTTGTTTGGAACTTGGGTGGATTGAAGACAAACATATTTATATATAGCTGATGCCTGAGAAAGTTATTTTTTTTTTAAAAAAAAAGTGTGGTCGTATTCTTCTCAAAATTGCACTAGAGATTATTAAGGGCATCAATTATTCAATTGCTTTACAGAGATTGAAAAAAAAAAAGAAAAAGAGAGAGCCTGTAAGAATGGTGAAATGCCAGAATGACTTATCTCCTCTTAAAGGCCGGAGAAGAGGGATCTGAAATGAAGTAAATGCCACCGCCAGCCTTTGTGTGGTCAGTGGGTGATGGTCATATATCTATGCAAACTTCGTCAAATGCAATTCCCAAAATACTTTTTCAGGATGTGCAGGAATCCAAGAAGCTTAAATTGATTTCTTGGAATTTGAGAATAAGAAGACTTTGATGCACGATTACCTATTGGATCGGGAGGTTCCTTCCGAGATTGGTTATCCTGCATTGATGGATGAGTAATGGTATTCAAAGTGGCCATTTCTTATCACCAAGTCAGCAGTTTAGTTCGTTAAAATTTTGCCGCAACCAATAGGTTAGGTGTAACCTTACAAAAGACTTAGATTAAATTCAGTAATTATTTTATGAAGCTCGTGATGATTAGATGAGTAAGAAGTTAAGATTTTTTTTTCTTCTCCGTTTTAATCAACCCCAATAAAATGAGAGCACGTGAGATAGCTACACCGAATTTATTTCCTTATTTTTTTTTCACATTATTCAAAAAAAAAAAAAAAAAAAAGTGGCCATTTCCTACGCCTGCAAGAGGTACAGGGCTAACCTTGCAAAAGTTTTTCACTTTTTCTCCCGGCGCTATTCAACTGGTCATTTCTATGCCTGCAAGAGGTGATCGCTCTACATGATTTTAAAATATATATATATATATATATATATATATATATATATATCCTGCATCATGTGGCTGTGTACCATATCAATCATAAATTTATTTTATGGATCCATTACTCATCTCGAGTTGCCATCCCACGCAATTCATGTTGGTTTGTTTCGATGGTGCATTACTGATGTGGTGCGCACTAATCTCTCCAGATAGAAGGAGCCCACATATTGGTCTAGCTCAGTCTGAGCTGCTGATATCAACTGGTAGGGCACAACTTTATGCAGCCAATGCATTGGCTGGTTTACAAAAATTAAAAAGGAAACAAATTCCAGGAGGATCTACATGTAATCATCTTTTTCATGATCCATGATGTCACACAGGATTACAAATTGATGTTATGCTGTGCCATATCAGCAATCATCTGAAGTTCTCCGTCTCTTTGAGCCCGCCCTCTGTGGTAAGATACCGTTCACAATACACTTTGGAAACTTGGTTGCGAGGCTCAAATCATATAGCACAGTGGTAAGTGCTGAGTATATATATCAAGCATTATGAGAGCACTCATGGACTAGATTCCCGGTTTGGTTCATTTGTTAGCTGATGCCAAACGCATTAAAAAGTAGTTCGGTAGTTATAATTGAGCTTTGATGATTAGGTTTTAAATTTATCTATCTTTTATTTCGATGAAAGAAATCAAAATAATTATGTTATCTAATTCTATATAAAATCGTCAATGCCAAATCCTTGAGCACCAACGGACCACAAAAAGCATACCAAGCACAACCATGTTCTTGATGCCTAAAGCCAATTGGGTAATTAACCAATAAGTATTGTGCCGACGGGCAGAAGCTATTATTTATTAGAGCGTACTTATTTTGTATATCAACTAACTTCTATTTTTATATTCTTGCACTTCGTGTTGGGGGTAGATGTATATAAACAATGATTACCTAATTGACAAGATCGAGTCTAGAGTTATACTTTATGTCCTTAAGATAAGTTCGTCCCGTAATGGTGCTTACGGTTTTATGACGATTGTCTCCCAGAATACAGCGGTCTTTTTCTGATGAAAGCAGCACTACAATTCACCAGAAATTCGAACCAGGAATGCTTTACTCTCTTTGTATGCACTATAGCTATACTCTGTTTTTATAGTATGCAAATGCGTAAGAGACTTACGATACACTATAGCTATACTCTGTTATTCAGAGTATGCAAATGCCTAAGAGAAGAAAGGAAAAACTGGATTGAATGGAATGAAATGAATGAGGAATGGAGACCTATTTATAGCCTTAAGGTGTCCCTTGGAAGCAACATTCTGATTTCATCGAAGGAAGTTTCCGATGTCATTTCGTAGTGAGATATGCCTTTACGCGATCGATAAGTTTCTTCAATCGCGATCGGACGCCATGATACCTTGATTCGTACCGTGATCTCTAGATCACGCGATCAGCGTGCTTCTCAATGCATCGTTTCATGATTTGATGGCACCCATGATCTCAGAAGAGACGTTGATCCGTGAACGGACGCGTGATTATGTCTCCGGATGCTTGATTCGTTGTTTCACGACTCTGAAATCCCGTCATCCGAGTCGGCTCGAATTCCTCGAGTCGGCTCCTTGTTGCAGAGAGCGCCCTGGTCGAGTCGGCTCGATTCCCTCGAGTCGACTAGTCCAGACCGCATGATATGGCTCTATGGATCCGAGCTAGCTCGACCCTGGTCGAATCGACTCGTCCAGCTACATGATACGGTTATGCGGATCCGAGCCAGCTTGACCCTGGTTGAGTCGACTCGTCCAAACCGTGTATTCTCATTCTATGGATCCGAGTCGACTCCCAGTCATCCGAGTCGACTCGCCTTAGAACCAAGTTGGCTCTCCTCCATGTAACCCAGATATGGTGCCAATCAATCTCGACCGTCTGATCTGTTTGATCAGGAAAAATTTAAAGGCTCCTCAAGTTCCTCGCGACGATGCGTACGTGCGAAGTGCAAAGTACGCCTACAATGCGCCCATTGCATCCTTGTCGCCCGTCACACACGCGCGTGCGCGTGATGCTTCGCATCACCCTCAAGCTCTCCACCTATGGTGAGCCTAGAAGTTAGAGCTTGAAAAAAGGTTTTTCTTAAAAGAGCCTTCTCTTTTTTCAATCTTTCTATGTGGGACTAAAAGTTTCCATCCCACAGGATAGTTTTCCTTTCCATATGATAGTTTCCCATCCCAAGGGTAGTTTAGGAATAAAAGATTTCTATTCACTTTTTCCAACAATCCCCTACATGAATGAATTTTGGACTAAGATCAATGATCAGTATAGACAATCCCCCCACAAACATAGAGTTTTAAATGCAAATGAATATGCAGACACTTAAAGAGAGAAGTGGAATGAAGTTGTATCAGGATAGGTAGCTTGTGGCTTTGAACCTTTCTTAGTGTTTTGTTATCGAGTTTACTTGCTAAAAGTGAACGTGATGTCTTGAACTTTTAGCGTTTGATGTAAACTAAGACAATAACAATCACGCAACTTCTTTCTGAGCATTCCTTTTGGTTCTCATAGTTATGTTCATTTTGGCCATGAACAACTCCTGGTTTCATGAGTGCTTTAGAGAATTAAAGCCTTTAAAATTCTCATAGAATTGGCCAAATTCACACTCACATAGGTGATTCTTATTAAGAGTATTCTGCTATACCCCACATAACATTCATGTCATAAGAATCATTAAAAGCTATGCTTATCCTAATACCTTTAGCAGATAGCACTGATTATTATAGGAATGAGTAGGATTTACATCCTTAGTGCTTCGTTGATATCTTTATAATTTAGTTGTCCCTTTTGAACCTAGATCTTGGGATCTCCAGTCAACTAGGTTGGGTATCCACTATGAAGATTACTTTGTTATAGGCTTTAAGCCCATTCCCCTCGATAAATAATTTACTTGATCTCTCGGTAAACCTTTGTCAATGGATTCGCAAGATTTTTCTTTAACTGAATGTAGTCAATAGAGATAACTCCATTTTCAAGTAATTGCCTAATTGTATCATGTCTGCGACGTATATGCCTAGACTTACCATTATACATTTTATTCTATGCTCTGTAAATAGCTGATTGATTATCACAATGGATACATATTGCAGATACAGGTTTTGTCCAACATGGAATATCCTCCAAAAAATCTCGAAGCCATTCTGCTTCTTCTCCAATTTTATCTAAAGCTATAAACTCTGATTCTATAGTGAACCGAGCTATACAAGTTTGTTTTGAGAATTTTCATGACACTGCACCTCCTCCTAAGGTGAACACATATCCACTAGTGGATTTAGTATCTTCTGAAGAAGATATCAAGTTAGCATCACTGTATCCTTCTTGTACAGCTGGATATGTTTATAATGTAATCCAGAATTTAGGGTATATCATAGATATCATAATACCCTTACTAGTGCTATCCAATGATTTGGACCTGGATTACTAGTAAATCTGCTTAACTTATTGACACCATATGCTATGTCAGGATAGGTGCAATTCATGACATACATTAAACTGCCAATTATATGTGAATATTCCAATTATGATATGGGTTGTCCAGTATGCTTAACAAGATGTAGATTAACATCTATAGGTGTTCTAAGTGGGGGTATCATACTCATTGAATTTATCTAATATTTTCTCAATATAATGAGATTAAGATAATATTATTCCATCAGACGTTCTAGTGATTTTAATCCCTAGTATAACGTCTGCGATATCCATATCTTTCATATCAAATATTTGATCAACATTTTTTTTGTTTGTTTAATCATATCAGTATCACTTCCTATGATTAACAAATCATCCACGTATAAGCAGACTAACACATACCCTGTAGGTATGTTTTTGGCATACACACATTTGTCACATTCATTAATTTTGAATCCATTGGTCAACATGACATTGTCAAATTTTATATGCCATTGTTTAGGTGCTTGTTTTAATCTATATAAGGATTTCACAAGTCTGCACACCTTTTTTTCTTTGCCTGGAACCACAAACCCTTCAGGTTGCTCCATATAAATTTCTTTCTCTAATTATCGTTAAGGAAAGCTGTTTTTACATCAATTAATGTATTTCAAGATTGTTAATGGCTGCAATAGCAATTAACATTCTTATGGATGTTATCCTTGTTATAGGTGAATAAGTATCAAAGAAGTCTAGACATTCCTTTTGTTTAAAGCCTTTAGCTACTAATCTGGCTTTATACTTATCAATTGATCCATCAGCCCTTAACTTCTTCTTGAAAATCCATTTACACCCCAAAGGTTTTATACATGATGGTAAATCTACCAATTCTTAGGTATGATTATGCATAATGGACTCATTTCGCTATGAATAGCTTCTTTCCAAAGGGTGCTTCTGGTATAGACATTACCTCTTTGAATGTCTGAGGTATATTTCTATTATGTACGTAATGTAGTCAGGACAAAAAAATTTTGGAACTTTAAGTCTCTTACTACGTCTAAGTTCATCTTCAGGATATTTTCCTGATGACTACTACTTGCCAAATTATCATAAGTTCTTTATTTTAAACTTGTACCAGATATCCCTTTATGAGGAAATATCTCTTCAAAAAATGATGCATTTCTTGATTCTATCATTATATTTTCTTGTATATCAGATATATCTGATTTATGTACAAGAAAGCGATATGCACTACTGTTTTTTGCATAACCAATAAAATATAATCAACCATTTTTAGGTCCTATTTTGATCTTTTTGGGATCTGAATACCTACTTTAGCTAGACACCCCCTACACTTTTAGGTAATTATAAGAAGGCTTTTTTCCATTCCATAACTCATATGGAGTGATGTCATTTTTCTTAAGAGGTATTTTGTTAAGAATATGATTAGCTGAGAGAATTGCTTATCCCCATAAATTTGTGTGGTACCAGAATTTATCAACATGGCATTCATCATTTCTTTCAATGTTCGATTTTTGCATTCAGCAAGTCCATTAGATTGAGATGAATAAGGAGCTGTAGTTTGATGAACAATGCCATGTTTTTGATAAAAGTCATTAAATAGTGCATCGTATTCACCACCTCTATCACTCTTGATAGCCTTGATCTTTTTACCAAGCTGATTTTCAACCTCATTTTTATAACATTTAAACGTATCTAAAGCCTCATCTTTAATTTTAGTAGATACACATAACAATATCTAGTTGAATCATCAATAAATGTTATAAAATACTTTTTATCACCTCTAGATTGTACTGATTTCAAGTCACATAGATCACTGTGGATCAGATCCAGAGGTTCAGTATTTCTTTCTACTGAATGAAATGATGTTTTGGCTAGTTTAGCTTCAACACATATTTTATATTTATAGTGTGGATCGATTTCATGATTAGGTAACAATTCTAACTTCATTAATTTCCGTAATGAATTAAAATTTACATGACCTAATCTATCATACCATAAGTAAGAGAAGTCAACCATATAAATAGAAGAAACATCTTTATTTTTTTCAAGGTTGCGATGTACAGTCATTACATTCATCTTGAATAATCCATTATTCAAGTAACCTCTACCCAGAAAGATCCCCCTTTAGTAAGTACAAATTTATCAGACTCAAATACCATCCTAAATCCATG